>JAOTQE010101085.1:0-13907 GCA_025631205.1 Nesometra sesokonis
ACAGTTTATCTAGGCTCTAGATTACTTTTGAGCAATCCAGTCCAGCAAGACTGGCTTGTTTTTAGTAGTTGGTTTAATTTGATTATTGTTGTCTATTGTATTTGCTTTTTTCTTTTTGGACAAAATAAATGAAATGAAATGAAATGATGGTGGTGATTTTGGTAATTATGATGACGACAATGATTATGTTGTGATTATGAAGGTGAGGAAGGAAATAATTTGATGTTGATAATTATGGCCAATAATTTCTTGAAAAAATAACTCATTAACATGGTAGTAATGGTAGTGACAAGGTAGATAAAGGTAGTTAACAGGGTTAACCCTATAAAAACTACATATCAAGGGATACAACCAAGGATATCGTCAGTAATGCTCTACAAGTATATATAAGAAAATACAGCCATTATTTAGAATAAATCTTAAGGCAATAACACTAAAAGACAAGGTAATTATATACTCCCTTACTAGGTAGTTCTCTGTGGTACTAGGTAGATCTCCCTAGTAATTTAACATGCCAGACCTATCTAGTCAGAGGGTGTTATTTTTTTTCAAAGGGTTATGCCGGTGAAGATGATAATAATGATACTAATGATGATGATTCAAAATTTTGATTAACAGATACCTAATTTAGGCCTAGTTCTAAAAACATAGTGATAACTTATTATAATATTTATTACTATTCTATAGGAGGAATAAAAATTCAACAACGAGCTTACTAATTACTGTATGCTTATTCTACAATTAGAATATTCTCCATTAAGCATTCAAAGAGAATGAAATCTAACACAGATTTAGAATCTTCAAAGACAATGAACAGACATACAAGTATCACATTAGTATGCTAGACAAGTCATTTGATACCTTTTTAATAAAACTTGTCAACATGTTTTAAACTTGATTCTTGCGTATAATTAATTGGTTCTTACAAAGATCCTTTGGTGTCGCTATTAATTATTTTGCGCTCATGATCATATCTTTGAATAAATTTCAACCTGTAGTTGACAAGCAAAAATTCGTTTAGAACTAAAATATTTTCTGTATATATATTAGATAATAATGGGAAGTATTTCATTAAAATTCCTCATAGTGTTTTAACATTTCTGTTAAATTATTATTTCAATTGTAGAATTGCATCCTTTCTTAATTGTACATATCGTAAGGTTTCTATCATAAGCCTAAGGACAAAGAGCTTTTTTCCATTTTCTTTTCGGCTTAACTATCAAGTTATTTGGGGTCATTGCATCTCAGGCGACTTTTACAAATTATTTTCAAATATGATGCAAATATGTAACGTTGCGTGCATTAAATTGCTGGAATTAATCAGCTTTATTGATTCTTGCCTGTTTTTTGGTGTCGACCTGGATAAATATATTCAAAGGATTGTAATTACTGCAAATGTTAATCTTTGGAATGCATTTTTAAATATTCACAATCAAATGTGCTACTTGGTGATAGTTAGTAAAGCTAATAGTGGAATGTGTAGGGTGCTCTAGGCCTAGGTTGGAGCTGATACGTGTAGGGTACTTTAGGCCTAACTTGGTTAGAGCTGGTTCTGCAGGGGCGGGAGAAGTGATGGTAGGAAGGTTCTCAGTAAACTCCAGAGGCGGATCCAGATACTTTTAAAAGGTGGGGGGGGGGGGGGCCAGGCCAGATTCATTTTACAGTTGGAAGGGCACAAAAAGACTAACTATGTGCCAGGGGTGGGTTTGGGAGGTTGAGGATCCTCCTCCCATAGAAAATGTTTGAAAATAATAATCTAGACCCTCATACAGAGCATCTTGGACTATAAAGTTGAAAAGTAGGGATCCCACTAAAAAAATATGTGCGGACACATTATTTTTCTCTTTACGTTTTTGCTCTTTTGATTAATTTTTTTGGTTGATGATGGGGTTCCACATTCCCTCCGTTGATGATGGGATTGCACGACTATCCCATCGTTCCCTGTCTGTGTGGATGCCAGACGCAATGAGTCTACTCGTTGGCTGACGGTTTTTTTAAGTGTTTTTCCTGTTGAATCACTAAATTAAACCGTCGGCCGACAAGTAGAAGACTGTCATTGCGTCTGGCAACCACACACACACACAAGGAGGGATGGTTTAGTCGTGTGACCGTCGTAAGAGCGTTGCATGATGCAGAGAGTGCCCGGCTTTAGATACCTAGAATACACACCCTATACTTAAAACATGCATGCAACTTTTCATCATTTTTGCAGCAAATCTAAAAACTTACTACATCTTTTGAGACAAGTAATATGTTACCCCTGTGTACTGATCCACACACAACCCTGTGATAGACAGATAAAAGGGTGCTATTCCTGGTGCATGATATAACCTTAGAGGAGAAGAAAGCCATTAAATGTGTAACATATAATCCACTGTGTATTTGAACATGTTTGGAATTTGTACATTATTTGAATATTATTATTGCTTATAGCTACAAAGTTGTCTTAAAGTCATAACATAGATTACGATCTAACAAATAGAAGTTCGTGAGATCTGTGGTAATTTCGCTGACATTAATGTAAAACATATTTTGATATTTGTATGGATTAATTGACTGCATAGCCTTTGTCGGCTTATCGTGTATCACATATATCTTGTTTATTACTAGGACTTTATTGTTAAAGATCCTGTTGATAAACATTTTCTAATAACAATAATTGCAATTTTCTTGTAGTTGCTGAACAAACAAATATATTTAACTTTTAAAATAATTAGATGTCTACAAATTAAGCTGCCAAAAAAAATTGTTCTATTAGGGTTCAATAGCATATTAATAGTGTTCTATTAGTGTTCTGTTAGTGTTATGTTGTATTAGTGTTCTATTAGTGTTTATTTATTGTTTTATTAGTTTTCTATTGGTGTTCAATTATTGGTCTATTAGTGTTCTGTTATTGTTATTATTTTTTTCTTTTTGTCTCTGATGGGAAAGGTTTTAAATCATATTTGCATGTATGTTACCTAAAATTGTTGTTCTATTAGTGTTCAATAATGTATTATTAGTGTTCTATTTGTGTTCTGTTGGTGGTTATAATTACTCTATTAGTGTACTGTTAGTGTTCTATTAGTGTTGTGTTAGTGTTCTACAATATTAGTGTTCTATTAGTGTTTTATTAGTGTTCTATTGGTGTTCAATTATTGGCCTTATAGTGTTCTGTTATTGTTAATTTTTTTTTAATTTGTCTCTGATGGGGAAGGTTTTTAAATCATATTTGCATGTATGTTACCTAGAATTATTATTCTATTAGTGTTTAATAATGTATTATTAATGTTTAATTTGTGTTCTGTTGGTGGTTATTAATACTCTATTAGTGTTCTGTTAGTGTTCTATTAGTGTTGTGTTAGTGTTCTACAGTTTTAGTATTCTATTAGTGTTCAATAATGTATTATTAGTGTTCTATTTGTGTTCTGTTGGTGGTTATCAATACTCTATTAGTGTACTGTTAGTGTTCTGTTAGTGTTCTACAGTATTAGTCAGAGCCGGAAGCAATTTTGAAGTGGTCCGGCTAGAGAGTCCAATTTTACCTCAGGCCTACCATGGTTGTGTCTGAGGTAAGAAAATTTTTCTTTAAATTCAAGGTCTCTACATGCCGGAAATGGCACTTCCACAGAGTTTTTCTGTGATTGACGACGCAAAAATATCGCGGGTTTAACTAATTACAAATTATTTTGAAGATAAACTCAACCTATGAAATTTCTTTTCTTGTTAATTGATGAAGGTTTTAATTTTTCTTCATCTATTTATTTATTTATTATTTTATTTTTTAATTTTTAATTTTTTTTTTATTTTATCTTTTACATTGGCAAAAAAGTGGTCCGGCGAAAGCCGGACCTGCTGGACCGGCTCCGGCGGCTCTGTTAGTATTCTATCAATGCTCAATTATTGTTCTATTAGTGTTCAATAATTGTTATATTAGTTTTCTGTTATTGTTAATTTTTCTTTTCTTTTTGTCTCTCATGGGGAGGTTTTAAATCATATCCGCATGAATGTTGCTTAGGCTATTCTCTCTACAATATGCATTGTTTTTCCATTTGACACAAACTCACTCATATACAGATTCACCCACTTTATTTTTTAGGACGTACTAAAAAAATGAATTATTTTTTGCACTTTTTTAATATTTGAAAAAAAATAATATAAATATGGCAGGTCTATATTATACATATGCCATGAATATAGAATAATTTACAATAAGTCTGACTGCGTTTTAATTCAATTAATTTCTGTATTCATTAACAACTTGAATTATCACAAACCATTCACAAAATAAGACCAGCTGCCTCATAATTTTATTTCAAATGCATTGTTAGGTGAAATGAAAATTGAAATAGTAATTATTACTGTTATTGTAGATTTCTATGCAATGAAACAAAGAGTGCAGTGGTTTAGGTGAGACATTTGCAGAAAAATAGAACTTAAATAAAAATAAAAAAATAAATAAATAAAAAATCCTATGTTTGACCTGTTAGTGAACCCTCAGACATAAATAATTCAAAATTTAGAATAAACATTTAAAAAACAATTTTTATTCCAACCACCAATTAATATTTTAAAAAGGAAAATATTGTGTTATAATCATTATTTATGATTTAAAAAAGTCTGCATTTTATTTCATCTTCTACTTTGTAAATACAACTTGCTAAGTGAAAAATATAGGTTACATTTATTTTTATTCAGCCTTCCTCCAGGGAATACAGGGGAATGTGCACCCAATCATCAACCAAAACAATTTTAAATGAGTAAGAAATGTAAAGAGAACAATTGTGTCCCCATTATAGTTTTGAGTGGGGATCCCCACTTTTTGACTATATAGTCCAAGATGCTCGGTATGAGCGTTTAAAGGTTTATTATTTAAAAAAATTTTCCATGGGAGGAGGATCCTCCCCCTTCAAAACCCACCCTGGTGCAGCAGTCTGTCTGTCATGCTCTTCCCTTTGAAAAAAATAACTTTGTTAACATGGTATATAATGGTAGTGACTGACAAGGTAGATAAAGGTAGTTAACAGGGTTAACCCTATAAAAACTACCATATAAAGGGATACTACCTAGGATATGGTCAGCAATGCTCTACAAGTACACATAGGAAAATACAGCCATTATTTAGAATAAACCTTAAGGCATTAATAACATCAACAGACAGGGTAATTATGTACTGCCTTACTAGGTAGTTCTCTGTGGTGCTAGGTATATCTCCCTAGTAATTTAACATGATAGATCAACCTAATCAGAGGGTGTTATTTTTTTCAAAGGGTTACTGTAAAATGGATCTCATGGTCTGTGCAATAATACAGTATACATTGTTCAACATCTCAAACATTTTTTAATCTATGTATCCACTAAAGTCAATGTTTAGTCTGGTATCAGGATCACTCTATTTCCACAATTTGTTAGACTATCTCATCAGTACTATGAATGGGTGTCTTGTCATGGAGCCGCAATGCTATTGTCCAACCATTTGTTAATCATTTGGGAAATCCCTTGGACTATCAAATTTAATTTAAAAACTTTTTTTTAGCTTGTTAAATTTGCATCTGCAACAACGACCCACCTACGTAAAAAATTACTGCTGTTATCGAAGGGGGGGGGGGTGGGGGTGGGGTCAGTTTTTTTTAGTTCATTTTATAACAAATAACAGGCAACGATAGGCCGAACAGGTGCTTAACACCTTCGCTAATATGTATAACACATCAGCATAATTAACTTGAAATCATGTATAAATAAATGTAAGAGTAAAATATTTGATTTAGTTTGCTAATATTGCTGTTAAAATAGTAATAAATATTAATGAATTGTTCCAATTTTTTTCTTCAAGGATAGCTTGTGAGAAGAGGAGTACAGTGTGCTAAATAGTTGCCAGAAAATCAATGAAAATCAGAAGAATTCAATCAATCAAATTAGGAAGAGTTCCACAGTAGTATCACTTCATATACTGGCAAGTTCTAGTTAAACATCGCATCTTGTATGAACAACTTTAATGTAAAATCAATTTTCTTATTAAAACTTCTGTAAAGTGGAGATATTTCTGTATATATTATCTAGCTAAATAGGTTAGACTAATGCTTGGATTTAATTACACTTCGAGACATGAAGTTGATTTATTTTTTTCAATTATATCACCTATGGATTATTAAATTCGCTTCAATTATAATTTACCATGTTGTATTGCAAGGGAAATTTTCAGGCTATGGAATATAATTATAAATTGATACAAATCATGTTTAATGAATTAATATATTCAAATTTAAATTCAATTTATCTTGTAATAAAAAGATTATTTTACTAATTAAATAAACAATTATTTGGAAGAGATTACATGAATTTGATTGTTTTTTTTTAATCTACTGGGTTTCTTTGTTTACCAAGTGTTTGCATTAATTAAAGAGGTCATTGGCTGGTTTCAATCTGGTTTTGTGAAAATTATAAACCTTAGTCCGTCCCACCTTTATGTACTGTTAGATTACTGTTCTAGTTTTGGTTTTAACATCTTATGACGTGAATGCGGTGGCAGTGGAACAAGAAACACCCTAACTGACAAATGAAGACAGTGATAGGTTTAAGAAGGTGAAAAATGACATTATGAACGCAGTTGGCGCATTTCAGACTTGGTGGTTCGAGGCTCACTCTGGTCGTCTCTTTGTGTTCCTAGGCAAGACATTTTACCTACATTGCCTCCCTCCACCAAGGAGTATAAGTGGGTATCTGAGAGGTATAAATGTCATATGCGCTGAATACAGCTGCAACATTATGGAATGGATTGTGTTCTATAGGTGTTTGTGTCCAATGACTAGGAGTACTAATTGTGAAGCGCATAGAGGCCTTGGCAATAAGCGCTATATAAATGTCACATATTATTATTGCTGCTGTTGTTGTTGTTATAATCTCATTATTGGACATTAGTTTATAGAGGGCTCAGTGGCCTAATGAATTTAAGTGGTGGACCTGGACATGTATGAAAAGTGTTCTAAAAAGAGGACACTTTAAATTTAAATGCAAGGTATTAAGTAATTCACAGTTGAGATACTAAAACAGATAATCAGGCACAGATCATGGGTCTACTCCAACCTCAGACCCACCATACATACTGTAGGAAACTCAAATATAGTGCTGAGTGGTAAAAAGCTTGGTGCGAGCCCCCTAAATATTTAGTTCCCCTGTGGAGAGTGAATTGTTTACACTATATTGATTACAGGATAAGTTATATGCTCAATGTTGGGCCTTACTAGTGTAACATTTAATAAGCTACACAATAGCAATATAATTACATTTCTATAGTAATAACTCAGTATATACTGCACTATTTTTGTCCATTCAAAAACTATAATGGCTGGATTTAGTGTAAAAACACATTAATGGGTAACACATTTATAAGAAAATAGCTTTTATTAATACAAAAAATAATACAGCCAATCATTATTATCAAAACAGATCATAAATCATACATACAGTAATCATTTTGCTCAGTTTGCTATGTCGTTCAAAGTTCAAAATCAAAGTAATTCTATGGGTCAAAAATACAATATGGTAAAATTGACATTTCTTCCTCGAGCTGCACATAAAATCTTAAAATCTTAAGAACTTTAACAATTAAAATAATCAAATATTAAATTGTATAAAACACCAGTAGTGGTACCTAAATTGTGGGCCAGATGTCGCTTACACCCTAGATCTGTGTTTATTTTACTAAAAAAGTAAGTAGAATGCATTTGGTTTTGTAAAAGTAGGCACTTGTCTCACTCATCAGATCACTGGTCCAAATGTAACAGGGATTGAGGTATGTGTCTCCACATCTCGACATATTTTTGAGTGGGATGGTTCCTGCTATCCCTGATTATTTGATGGAAAAACAAAAATTTGTTTTAATGAAATAAAAAGTAATAACCAATTATGAACCTACCTTTTGTGGGTATATACATCAAGATGTTATGAATGGATGTATTCTCCAAGATTCTCTGTATGAGTGCCTAGAGACTTTTTATTTAAAAAAAATTCTATGGGAGGGGGAACCTTCCCAAACTTCATGTGTCCACCAACTTTCAAAATAGATCCCCACAGTCGCTTTAGACTATGGGTCGTCCTGATATATTTCACTTTTTACACTGCGTTTTAAACTCCCTCAGTGGCAGATTTAGTCGTGGGGAGGAGACTTAACAGGCTTAAGCCTTCTTAAAATTCATCCAATTTTTTTTTTAATGACAATAGACTAATAAGTCAGAGCTGTTATTGGAACCAATTTTTTTTTTGCTTGTCAAAACCAAAATCAAGATTTAAGGCCCTCCAAACTCACAATCCCGGATCTGCCTTAGTCCCTGGTATATTTCAGCCAGGTACTTTTCAGCCGTGTGAAGTGAGAGCTGTGGTAATTAAACCAAGTTCATAAGAGTGTCCCACTTGTCTACTGTGACTCCTACCAGTGTATGTAGAAAATTAAATTAATGAAAGAGGATGTAAAAACAACAATAGACATTCAGATTAAAAGCTTTTCATTTAATTTATATTTTAATATATTAATTAAATTGATTTTAATCAGCAAATGTCATACTGAATCAGTTATAAAATGAGTTACTGTGGCACATTTTCATTTAACCCTATAAAAACTACATATCAAGGGATACTACCAATGATATGGTCAGCAATGCTCTACAAGAAAAAACAAAAATACAGCCATTATTTAGAATAAACTCTCAGATTAATTAATTAGACCTGGCATTAAAAAAAAACAAGCAATTACTTATTGACCTTAAAATAAATATACAGTACCTTTTATTTACTAGGTAGTTCTCCCTAGTAATTTAAAATGGTAGATCTACCTAGTCAGAGGGTGTTATTTTTTCAAAGGATATATAGCCAATTTGATTAGTTCCTAAAATAATGCACCTACCTCATTGTAAGCATTTTTTTACATAATTTGGAGGGATAGCATAGACCAGAAGCTATCAAGATAATGATTGCTTGTTTAGTTACGCAAATTTCTAAAATTATTGAATAAATTACAATGTGCTTTTAATGCAGTATTGCATTTTTAATCAATTTAAATACACATTGAGACTTCAGCTAGTTGGTTCAGAAGTACATATCTCATTAATCAAAGTAGTAAGAAAAATCATTTTTTTTAATGGACAAAATTATAGTGAGGACACTTGATTGTTAAAAACAATACAATAATTTGGAGGGATAGCATAGACCAGAAGCTATCAAGATAATGATTGCTTGTTTAGTTACGCAAATTTCTAAAATTATTGAATAAATTACAATGTGCTTTTAATGCAGTATTGCATTTTTAATCAATTTAAATACACATTGAGACTTCAGCTAGTTGGTTCAGAAGTACATATCTCATTAATCAAAGTAGTAAGAAAAATCATTTTTTTTAATGGACAAAATTATAGTGAGGACACTTGATTGTTAAAAACAATACAATTTTTATGTCCGCACGAAGCACACTTTAGAACCTCATTCCTGTTCAGTGGCAGCGCTACGGGGGCTGGGGACTACTAAATTGCCCTCACCTCAATGAGCCAGCACTGGAATTTGGAGAGCACTTTTAGCTGATTGACACCTAAGTAGGTCAATATGTGAAGCATCAAAACAGGGTGATGTTACCAGGTGCATGGGCGGCGGAAGAGAGGGGGATGGGGGACGCGTCCCCCCATTGACAACTCAGGGGGACCATCAACTCAGGGGGCAGGGATGGTCCCCCTGAAATGGCACTCCAACTACAAAATTCACATTTCTCAACTCCAAAACTATGGTAAAATATGAATATCGTGGGCATGAAAACCACCTTCAGAGACCAGGAAAGCACGAAATAAAAGGCAACAACGTTTTTGGTTTTTTTTTTTTGCTCATCAAAATCTAAGCGAGCTATGGTAGCCGAGCAAATTTTAAAAATTGAACTTCGTCCCCCCTAATTCAAAAACGTTTCGCCGTCCCTGACCAGGTGGCATGCGGGTAAATTTGAAGTTGTATTGAGGTTTGCCCAGGGGTATTACCAGAGATGATTGTGCTTGAGGTCAAAGCAGATGTACTCTTCAAAAGTGAGAAAATAAGCCAGTTTCAAAACATTGTAGAAATTTGTGGGGGCCCAAAAATGTGGTGGGGCCGTGGGTAATAGGTCCGGGGCTGCTATGAGTAAGTGTTCAATATTAACTTGAAGCAGTTCAATACTACAAAATATTGGATCACTAAAACCCACAGAATGATAGTAATTAAATAATATGCTATATTCTCTCTTTTGCAGGTGATCAATTTGCAGTAATTATAGAGGGCAGCAGAACACAATATTTATGAGAGGAATTAGATGCCACTATGAAAGTTTTCATAAAACATTGAAAACTTAAGGACTGTGGATTGTTGATACTTAATTAACACTCTGTCATGCACTTTGAATAAGGAAGGTAATAATCAAGTGGCTTGTAGCTTGGAGGTGACTATGTTTGTCGTCCGAGATAATTACCTCTACCGTTGCTAGGCCACATTAACTGGGTTCACACTCAGAATTTATCGTGATATTCATTATCATGATGTTCTATGTGAACCAGCCAGGAAGCTATTATCATGATCTTCTTTAGCATGTTAACCCTTGCTTACGTGTTCTTCTAGAGCATGATAATTATCAGGATCTTGGGAAGTTTATTGTGATAAATTAATTCATAAAATTAATTCAGCCAATCAAGGACAGTATATTAAGTAGGTTGTTTACAGGTTTCCGTCCAGTCAGTTATGTCCATTGTTATTTAACCTCAGCTTCAATTAATAAACCCAATCAAAATTTTAGCCAAGGCATATGATTATCATGATATTGTTTTTTATGTGTTTTTGTGTGTTTAATTTGCTCAGTCAGCTAAACTGGTGATAATCCCTGTCTTGTGTTTTGGTTGGAGTGTCAAAGTGCAAGTTAATAGCTATTGATCCTATGTGCAAATGTATCAAAATTTCCCCCCAAAAAAATCTAATTCTCCTACCATTCACACATACCTGCCAACCCTACCGATTTTGGCGGTAGGCTACCGCTTTTTCGACCTTCCTACCGCTTTTGCATGGAAATCCTACCGTTTTTTAAAATTGAATAGCAAAATAAAAATGTACACAAGAAAACTGTGAAATACACCAAACAAAAAAAACACAAAAATACGTATTGAATTGGCACTAAAATTAAGCAATTTTAGCCTACATTCCCCCAATAACGGGAATCAGGGCGAAATGATGGAAACATTTTTTTTTTGATCATCGAAGTAAAATGTGGTAAGACGAGCACTGATGCATTTGTATTTCACAAACTTGATGACGAAGAAACGGCCTACCGCTTTCGAGAGTACAAATGTTGGCAGGTAAGTTCACATCAGATGTTGATTATTTTTTTTTATCTGATAGGGTTTGGTGGGCCTTCCAAACTCCTATACAGAATTCTGAAATTCATTAATTATGTAAAATTACACAAACTTATTCCAAATTAACGATAAAAACTACTTCTACCTTCCACAGTGGTTTTTAAGTTTGTTTTATCTGATAGTGCTTATGGGGTTTTTACATTTACACAGAATTCTGAAACAATTACAGTAATTATGCAAAATTATTTAGAATTAAGAAAAATGATAACTTCTAAATTTATATTATAATCATAAAATACCAATCAAATAAAAATAAATTGTTCGTATTTATCGGCATTCAACTATAAAAAATTACAAATATTAATGTCAGTCCGAAGATGCACACTATCGGCGGGGTCAAAATTACTCAACTCATAATAACTTGTTTTATTGTGTCGCAACCCCTTGACCGCTTGTTGTCGAATAAATAAATTAAAATGAAATGAAACAACCACACAGCTACGTGTACTTTCAGACCATTATATTAAATGTAAGATAATTATTTAATGCACTATACATACACAAAGAACTTTACTTAAAGGTTACGAAATGTCCTTGTTTTCCTTTAGCTCCTGTCTTTTATATAATTATGTACAATTAACCGATAATGCATGTACATATTAAAAAATAAATACAAATTTATCTTAAACTTACTAGTGAAATTATGACAGCCTTTGGCTTAATTCACTATTAATACCTTACCATTAATCATTATTGTATCAAACATTATATAACCAGTTGATGATGATGATGATGATGATGACAGCGCCAATGGCGATGGTGGCGGTGGTGTTGGTCAGGATAATGATGACGATGAAGATGATGATGGTGATGATGATGATGATGATGGTGATGATGATGATGAAGTGCATGTTCCATGTGCAAATGTATCCAAATTTCACAAAAAAATCTACTTCTACCATTCACACATACCTACCAACCTTACCGATTTTGGCGGTAGGCTACCGCTTTTTCGACCTTCCTACCGCTTTTGCATGGAAATCCTATCGCTTTTTATGATGATGATCATGATGATGGTGATGATGATGATGACAGTGGCAATGGCGATGGCTGCGGCGGTGGTAGTGAGGATAATGATGACGGTGACGATGAAGATGATAATAGTGATGGTGGTGGTGGTTTTGACGATGGCGATGTTGATGACAGTGGCGATGGCCGTGGTGAGTATAATGATGATGATGACATTGAAGATGATGACGATGATGATGATGATGATGATGATGATGACATTGAAGATGATGACTGTGATGGTGATGATGGTGGTGATGATGATGATGATGATGACAATGACAGTGGCAATGGCGATGGCTGCGGCGGTGGTGGTGAGGATAATGATGACGGTGATGATGAAGATGATAATTGTGATGGTGGTGGTGTTGGTGATGACGATGGTGATGTCGATGACAGTGGCAATGGCAGTGGTGAGTATAACGATGATGATGACATTGAAGATGATGACGGTGATGGTGATGATGATGATGATGACATTGAAGATAATGATGGTGATGGTGATGATGATGATGAAAGTGGCGGTGGTGATGGTGGTGGTTAAGATGATGATGATGGCAATGAAGATGATGACGGTGATGGTGGTGATGTTGACGATGATGGTGATGACGGTGGCGATGGTGGTGAGGATAATTATGATGATGATGACAATGACGATGAAGATGACGGTGATGGTGGTGATGGTGACGATGATGATAATGATGATGACAGTGGCGATGGTGATCGTAATATGGTGGTGGTGATGATAATGATGACAATGACAATGATGATGAAGATGATGACGGTTATGATGATAATGGTAGTAGTGGTGACGATGATGGTTGTGATGCTGATGGGTGCATTTGTTCAAACTGGAAGCTTCTTCAAACAGGGAGCTATCGATAACTTTGCATACTGCAGACTTTTCAAGGTCAGTGAATTGCTTATTCAAACAAAAATGTACATTTTGAGGGGTGTTTACAAGTGACAATGCTATAATATTTAGATATATTATTAAAAGTATTTTGTATTAGCATGATGCAGCATTCCTAGATTTAAAGTTTTGTGCATTAAACAGGTATCGAGCCCAGTATCATGAGACTTTCATAATTTAATATTTTTATACTTCCAGACAATGTAATAATTCCGTAAGGATATTCCATAAGAAATGATATAAATTCATGTTTCCTTGTAGCATTAAACTAGGTGTTAAAAACAATTTTGTACGGAAAAAGTTATTTAAATTTATAATTAGAAAAATGTGTAATATGTTAATTAATTTAAAATATAAATGGTAGTTTGTAAGTTAGATTTATATTAAAATGGAGAAATGCACTTCTGTTTGTGATATAGGATTAGAGGATTAAAATAAAATGAGTAGGGGCTAACTCCACCCCTCCGCCATAAATATCTCAGACGTGGATCCAAGGGGGGGGGGGGGTGGCCTAGACTTGCTCGAAGTCTGTATATTATATTTTAAGTGTTTAATGAAATGCGCCACCAGTGGATGATGAAGTTTTAGTGGTGTGAGGT
>JAOTQE010101096.1:0-13905 GCA_025631205.1 Nesometra sesokonis
ATTCAAATGTTACAAGAATGTATGACGTATCCGTTTTCGTATTCGTATTTCGTAAGTTTGCGAAACCTCGCTATTCAGGTACCCATTTACGAGACAGGGCCTGTCGGTACATGTAGCTTAAAATGGAAAAGTATTCAATCGAAGTTTTAATTTTAAATTTGCGTCATGGAAATGTGTGCATGGAAATCTTTGTTTAAATATCCTGTTGTGGTGGATGGGTGTGCAATGGCTGGTACTTTTGATTTCTGAACAACATCCTTTACACAAAACCCGTTTCTTTTCTATGTGATACTGTTAAGCAAACGGATGTTATAATGTGTTCCATCCGTTTGTCGTTGGTCCCTCGTTATTATTATGAAGGTGTCATAATTCATTTTAGCGTTTTAAAAAATCATTGTTTCTCCATCCAACAAATCTATAGACCCACATTTTTTAAGACACCAAGTGAATACAAATAAGGTCACGATAACAGCATTACGTGGAAGAGAAAATTCTTTATGCAAGTTTTCTCGGAGGACTAAATGAAAAGTCCGCTGTGGTATAAAAAGGTATTGAGGAATAGATTATAAAGTCATTTAAATAGACTGACACCGAACGGTACATAAATATTGCATTGTATTCCGTCCGGTTACTGTAAAAATCCTGTGGAAAGTCCTACTTCCTACTTTCTGTTCTTCTTTCGTTGAACAATTACTACACATTTTACAATAGCACGATGATGACATAATTCATGTCGAAATATTGAATCCTGTCACGATGACGTGTATCTCATTGCTTGGAGTATGCATTATACTTTCTTACTTGAAGTTAACACAGTACTTCGTAGGCCTAGTGTATGACCGACATACATTACTAAGAAAATATCAGATCCTGAAATTTATGTCAGTCGATTGCAAAAGGGACCGACGGACCGTCCTGACTGGTCTAACCAATGGAGTGACTGACATAGATTACTAATAAACAACCTACTACATTCCAAACTAATTGAACTATTACCTTTAAAAATAGCACGCATGAAACTTAATGGAAACCGACCGGGGTCCTAACAAACCAACCGACGAATAACCAAGGAACAACCGGCAGGCCTTAATAAGAAACTGCCTGCAACATTTTGAACTATTATGACGAAATGTGAAACGTAATGATGAACCGGACAATCGACACAAGTGAGTGTTTAGATATGATTTTACGCATCTAAACAAGAACCTGTATCTCGATGAGCTCGGGCTCTGTACCATTCTATACTAGGCCTAAATGAAATTTGTTTTAATTCGTAATTTTCTACCAGACCTATCAATATTTAACAGTGGGTAAAACCTTTGATATGTACCATACAGTTGCATTCATACGCAGGTTAAATTCTCTTCGAGGGCTAGGCCTATACAGTTTGTTTTACTGCAAGTTTTAAGCTACTCGTTATTTTGTTCTAAAAATCAATTCCATTTATGAGCGATAGTTGGCCGTGCGAGTAAATTGCTTGACTTGTAGCATGAAGCGAAATTCACCCGCTTGTTCAATTCCTCTTGGGCTATACAAAATCAATTTTAAAACAACCAAGCGGCTTTTAACTTTTCCGACTATTACCAAAAAGTTCAATTTATTCCATCAGAGCTCCACATAGCCGGAGCTATAACAATGAAATTGGTTATTTTTATACAGTTGCTGATAATTTTAAAATGCTACAAGAACAATAAATGCCTGCTAAATTAAAAATCAATTAAATCCTTCATTCATTTATTTATCTTTTATTTCGGAATTTTATATCCATAACAAAACAACGCAATGCAAAACATTAAAAAACTTACGTTAACAACTAATCTGGGGTACAAAACTATCCACCACCGGACACCAACACGATATTTTTGACACTTGGTTTCGGGACTAATACTGAATACAAACGTACTTAAAGTACTTTAAGTACGTTTAAGCTTTGAAAATAGTACGTGATGTCCAGAGAAATTTAAATCCCGACTCATTAACGAATTAACCATTATAAAATGAAGGACAGAAAATACCAACAAGATGGGGACCGACCCAGAGTTATGTATAACAATTCTGGGGGATAATTGGTTATAATAAACGGTATTCATGGCATGCAGTCCTATGCCTACCATTTCTACCATGCTTAAAGATACTTTGTATTAGATTGATAGCATGAAACACTTTCTCACAAAATACACAATGCAAGACTGGACAGTTCTAATTTCTTTCTATCCAAAAGAGGCATACAACTGTGCTTTACAAGTCCACAAAATTGCACGGACAAGTGTTGGATTTAAGTTCATGGTAAAATACACGTGTTTTATAATGGAACTTAATTAAAATGCACTCATGCAAAATTTTATACAAATCTTTTATATTTCTCTTTTAATGGAGACTAATCCATTCAATAAAACATAACTATCAATACTGTTTTTATGATTTTTTGCTAAAAAACAAACGTCTAGTTATAAAACAAATTGTAGGCCTATAGATGATAGGCCTACATTGTCATTAATAATTTCCATTTCACTAAATATTCTTATGCCTGGGTAAAATTTTTGTAGTTTTATCACTTCATTTCAAGGGTGAGCATGATTGCGGTTAACAATAATAAAAAGATACACATTTTATAGGTCTATCTCAATTAGACAGCACTGATATTAACGTAAAACCTCCCAATTAAACTGTACCAATTGAAGAACATGTCAAAATTATGTGCAGGTAGCTTTATCTCCTTCTTTTCATGGAAAATAATACTTGGTGTGTCTGGAGGGTCCGGGACCTCCCCAGGGGACAATTTTTCCAAATAAATGCGTTTCCTATGTATCTGAGCAGGAGTGGATTTAAGAGGGACCGGACTGGCTCTGCCCCCTTTCGGAAAGTAAAATAGGCCTATCTCAATATTAATTATTAACATTATAAAACGAAAATATTCAGTAATCACAAGAAAAAAATTGATTCCTTAACACGCCGCTGAGGCCATTTTCTGACATCTAAAGACCAAAATTTCCCGGGGAGCATTCCCCCGGACCCTTCTAAAACTCTGACTCCCTACCTCCCCCTCCTGCCCCTCTCCCTTCTCAAAGGTCTGCATCCACCCCTGTTGAGAGCCAATATTCACAGGTAATTTAGGAACTACCCTCATTATAAATGTTATGTTGAACCCTGTGTGTACAAATCCAATCTAGATAGTTGTATTACCGTATACTTTCAAATTATACAATTGATCTTTAACAAATCAAGCACTACAATACTGGTAATTGCTGTTTCTTTTCAAGTTTATGTCTAAATAGTATCCCATTATATTTTAATTCTTTACATGGACCTATTCAGCATTTTGGAAAGGGGGTTGCTCAACTTCCATCGGATTTGACAAGCAAGAAAAAAAAACACAATTTGTTCCTATTTACCCGTTTTCGAATTTCAAATGAAGTGGGTGCTCATCCTCTGAAAGGCCAAATCCTCATGTTTATTCATTATTTTATTTTTTTTTAATATCAAGATGTAGGGGTGCTAGAGCTTCTTGTGTACCCCTCTGGATACACCACCATGGAGGATATGAATGGTCCTTTACAAAACAAGCTAATTACTGGTTTCTAGTTCAATTTCAATCCGGCCACAAGAATATTGGTCTAAAATCGATAGTATTGAATACAATTGCCATTAATGAAAAACGTCCTCACTGAATTCTCTGTATTTGCAAGACTGTAAAAAAATCCAATATTTCTTTCTCTTCAATGGTGACGAATTATCCTTCAACAAAGAAAGCATTAAACTGCAGGTTGTTATATAGTTCGTGGTGATTTACACACTTGTATATTTTAATCCAAGATCGATTGTATACATTATCATTACTATAAAAAAAAACCTCAATCAAGGCAATTTGCAAGTATAAGTAAAGGTAAGATAAATATATCAATGCTTCATACAGTATTACTATTTTATCCTTTCAACCACCAAACATAGGCCTACATTTTAAATTAATTGAATACACATTGATATTAAATACACATTCTCATTTTCTCCTTTTTAAAATCTGAAATGTGCACTGTAGTAAAAATACGATGCACATTTTGTATTCCCTAAATGTAACGTGTTCAATTATTGACGGGCAGTACTGTAGTTTATTATAATTTTTATACAATCGTCAATTCATGCTCATCTCAACCAACGTACTTTTGTTACGAAATAATTAAGGCTAATTGACGTTTGCATCTTCGATATTTTTTTTTAATTCCTAGGAATGACCAATTCAATTCAACATTAATTACAGTAGAGAATGCAGATTTATATTTTTATATGTATCGCAGTACATGTACCATTCGTTTCCAGGCACGGTGTAATTTGGACGCTTGTGTGGCCACGGGTGTCATTAGTACGGTGGCTCGTAAGTGTCACGTAAACGAACTCTTGAATATTACGGCACACTTACAAAATACAGTTTTGGAAACCACACAGCAAACTTGCGACACACATTTATAATTTACTACACGCTTTAAAATTCCAAATGCCAAGGCAGTAAATTCGTGAATAGGCATTGTTAAACTAAACCTAGGCCTAGTACTGTACGTTAATGCTGATCTCTCTTGTTGTAGGTTAAGGTGTATGAAACAAACCACAGTGTGTTTTCAAAGTCTATAAATTTTGAAAGTGTGTAGCCAGTTCTTAAAGTTTGCCATGTGGTTTCGAAAACTGTAAATTGTTTGTGTTTTGTGCAACAATGGGTTACCATGTCACCTAGGAGCCACCATACGTTAAATAGGTATCGTACCTACCCCTATTGATTATATACATTATATCGTAGTTGACCATTGTCAATAAATGAATAATTGCTGGATACTGGCCACCTATAGATGCAAATTTAACCTTGGTATAGGTCTATTCAACCAACGAATAGTGTAATCCTACACAAATCCAAGTCTTTACTTAACAAATAAAACGTCTCATTTAGCCTATTATCGTAAGACTTCTAGTAACCCTCTACTCTTACTAACGCCATTTATATTAGTAAATACACAGGGGCGGATTTAAGGGTGGGGCGGCCCCGGCCTCCCTTTCAGAAAGTAAGATCATATCAAAATTATTAGCATTGTCAATAAAACGAAAATATTCAGCAAGAATTGATCTCTTAAAACGCCCCTGAGGCCATTTCTGGACATCTAAAGACCAAATTTTCTCAGGGGAGCATGCTCCCCCCGGATTTCACTAAAACTTTGACTCTCTACCAGCCCCCTTCCGGTCCCCATTTTCCGAAGGTCTCCATCCGCCCCTGATACATTCTACAAATTTATCTATAAACCAACAACTCTGTAATAGTAACCCCCTACTCAAATAATCAAATAATAACCCACCCTAAAACACAAAGTGTGGTAACCCATGGTTACTATTTCATGTTTTACGGTATACTGATACCAGGGAGGTATAAAATATAAAATATTTTATACCTCCTTGCTGATACGGTTTATTCTGATCGATATCTAACACTTTGGTTCATCCATGGTTAAATTTATAATTATCTGTAGGCCTGCAACCTGTCTTTTTTAAATAGGTAAGATATTACAAACAGGATGTAAGCGAAGCATGCCCTGTCTTGCAGTAGCTGGGTATACGTCATCGACCAATATGCCATATAATTTTACTCGTTATTAGTGAACTAATTAGAGGCCTGTCAGTGTAACGCAGGGTTAACTGTTCCCTGATTAACGTTAGATAAATTACTATAAATTCGAACTTCGCATATACACACACCCAGGTTGGAAGGTTTTTTTTAAATGAGAATGTTCGAAAATGGTAAGATTCGTGAAAAATGAAATGAAACCTTAAGACTACATGTATTCTTTACCCTTAGTTGTTATTGACTTTTAGACGAGTAGAGGAGGAAAATGCAAGAACTTAAAAGAATTATATTTTTTTTAATGTGACGATGTCATCGGCTATTATTTTAATGACATCATCGGGTGAATGTATTAGAAAAATAAATTTGTAAATGGGAAGATCGACTATCCACTGAAAAAAAATAGTTTAAAAATGTATTTTGACTTAAAAAATATAAGGTAAGAAGGTAAGAATATAAATTACTATAGACATATTAAAAATTGTTTATAGGCATAACAGTTCGTTTTGAAAATTGAAGTCGATGATTTTATTAAAAAAATCTATTTTATTAGACCAATTCTTTTGTACTTTCTAAAATATGATTTTTTAATTATTCTATAGTCTATTTTTGGGGTCAATTTGTGAATTTTTTGCAATAATCTGATAATTGTCAGTGTTCTCCCAAATGAAAAAATATAGGCCTACTGGTAATTTGTCGAATAAACATGACTTGTCAGGCATGGACTTTTGGTTGGTTTTGGTCCAACCCCAATCTGCATAACTATGGGCCTCTATGTATTCTTTGTAATACTAAAGAGTAAAGGGGCAAAAATATGAGAATCAAAATTACCGACGTATCATAATTACTTTTCAATAAACACAATTTTTACTGGTAAATAGTAATTTTATCGGTACATTTGATGGCTAAGATCATACTTGAGAGAACACAGATACAGCTTTCATGGTAATTCTATGTAATTAGCCAAAAATCGAGATATACAAAATGCAAGTACAACAACGACGCTGATCCCAACTCTCGACATTTGGGTCGAACTTGGGAAACGGCAATTTTAGATCATGTTTTTTACTTTTGGCTTAGAATTATATAGTTACGAAGACTTCCGACTTTCCGATTGGTTTCAGCTTTACAGGAACTCTTCGTACAAATTATGGATATGTTTAAACTCTCTATGTTTTTTTTAATAAGACACTGATTTTCTTCCATGGTGACACGTGTTTAACATGGCAGTCGTAAACGATGACATCCTCACCAAGACCTATCTTGTCCTATTTAACATTGAAATGTCACCTAAATTTTCAATTACCGCGTAGTGGATAGATAGACGATTGTTGATTATTTTGAAACAATTTATTGTTTAGGTACATTTGTATACGTGATCATAATAATATAACTTCTATATTAATAATGATAACAACGATAACAACAACAACAACAACAATAGTAATAATAGTAATAATAATTATAATAATAATAATACTATAGTAATAGTGATGATGATGATGATGATGATGATAATTAATAATAAAAATAATAATAATAATGACATTGCAAAAACGTTCAAGTATCTCCTTTGAAACATTTTCACAGTTTAGTAGCTCAATGCCAGATTCAAGGTGTTAAAACTTAGGCATGGTTGAAGGTTAGTACTAACCATTTAAATACAAGTTCAATACACTATACTACATACTTGACATTCATGCTACTAGAACAACGTCATGTCATTTGTAGGAATACGTCCCCGAACATAGAGTACTTTAATAACCGATGCATTTTCTTAATGTTTATACAATTTTTGGGGGTGAACTTACTGCTTACTGAAATCCATACCCCAGTATAAATATTACATTAAACAATAGCCCAGCCTGTAGGGTCGAAACCATTGCCTTGGCAGATTAGGGGTTGAATGCTATTTGTAATTACCCTTCCAAATGTAGGCCAGGAGTGTGAATTTACCATTTGTTGTATATAAAATACAATTAAATTCATTGTCTTGGGATTCGAACCATTTGTTCTTTTATTAACGAAAACGTTATGAGTGGATTCGTGTTTAGTACAGGGAAATTGTGTGATCTTTCAGTGGTTGTGTTGTTAGTGGCGAATTCATGAAATAGGAGTGTTACAGTGTTAAGTAATTCAATGTGAATATCCATTTTAGTTTTTTTTTTATCTTTAACACATTCTTACTAATAATATTACAATGATATTTTCTTATTCAAGAAAATATCATTATAATATTATTAGTAAGAATGTGAGAAAGAACGTTAGAATTGCCAGGGGCGGATTTTATAGTGTAAAGAATACAGAAGCAAATATTATTTTTGTACCCTACTTGAAAATACGGTATTCAAAGAAGGGGGTTACATTCTTTCGTCGATAGCACCTGTAAATGTCGAAATAAACTCTAATGGGAATTCAAGTATTACTAATAGATTTTTAATACACTTAAATAATAAGCCTAGGGCACACTGTGAATTATTGACGGATATTTTCTTGACTTATAAAAGGTCAAATGAATTACCCTTAAATTCGATCCATACACGCGCATACAAACTAAAAAAGAATTAGTAGATATATTATTACTGTATTTATTCACTGTTTGTACTTTGTATTTGTAATTCAAAATAGAAACACACATTGTCTGCATTATTAAATATCAAAAACAAAGTTGCAGACTTCAACTAGAATTTTAATCCGATGATGATGATGATGATGATGATGATGATGATGATGATGCCGATGATGATGACAATGACGATGACGATGACGATGAAGATGATGAAGAAGATGATGATGAGGAGAAGAATAAAGATGATGACGATAATGATGACGACGATGATAATCAGAAGGAGGATTATGATGACGATGATGATAATGACCATGACGACGATGGCGATGACAACCATGATGGTACAAGACAATGATTATAATGATGATTAAAATGATGATGATTACAGTGGTGATAATGATTATGATGATTATTATGATGATGATTATAAAGAGAATACGTCACGCCATTAAACCTATTAAACACAATTTTCCAAACACAGTCGACCTTCTCATTTACACACCCCTTGGGCTGGAAGGTGTTTGTAAATGAGAAAGTTCGTAAATGAGACGGTTCATGAAAACTGGTCAAGTAAGGCCTCCAAAACACTTATTGTGTTTATTTTGTGCTCTTGGTTGTAAAATATGAAAAACAAAAAAATATCAAAGATAAATTACCAAATAATTATATCAGTGGCCATTATTTTAATGACATCATTGACATAATAGTGTTTATAAAATAAAAGGTTTGTAAATGAGAAGTTCGTAAATGAGAAGGTTGACTGCAAGATCAACACATCGGCTTAACAGTATGGGGAAACAAGGGTTTCCATGACTGTCAGGAAATCTGAAGAATGCTACCTAGATTAGGTAGGATGCTATAACCATGCATCGTAAATTATATAGCTATGTACTACTAGGACATATTGCTAAACTCGGATTTATAAAGTCCATGCATAGCAACAATTATGGTGCTGTGAATTAAAGAAACGGGATGCTATTTCTAAAATTATCGTAGAAACAAAATCATAAATGTTATCATATGGCAACATCAGAGGCGTAGTCAACCAAGGAGAGCCTTGCCCGACACAGATGTCTACATATTATCTCGTATCAAATTCATTAATATCTGCAATGATATGTGACAAGTGAAGGCAGACAAGTCAAAACGTGCTAGGCTACATGCAGCCTACAATTTTCTGCCCAACACAATTTTCACTTACCATATATAACGAGCTGATTAGGTAAATAATTATGTAATTTCGCGAAATCATTATAATCCACTGGAAAAATATAGATGTAAATTGGTAATTTTATCACTGTGGCTGCTCGTAGCTCGGTGTGTGGACGCTGCGTCTCCGTGTATCTCTTGCTACTGTGTGGTGTAATAATGCCCTCTATAAAATGGATTGCTTTTTGTGTATCCGATGGGCGGAGCTATACAGTATAAGCTCGAAGCGTTCACACAATGTACAGTATACACTAATCTCTGCATAAAAATAAACTCATGTGAGAGACAGGATAATTTTCACTCACTTTTTTTAATCGGAGGGTGGGCGTATGGTTGTAAAATTATCTACTAATAATTGTTTGTCATAATTGGTGGTTCGTATTATTTTTCTTTAAAACGTTAATAATTGAGAGCCAAATGTAAAAAAAAAAGTTAATGCTTATTTTTATTAATTTAAAAAGAATAAACTGTAGCAAACAAAATGCAACCTTAACTTTATGCTGCTAAGGCCAAACAAATCAAGCAATATTTAACAACACTCACAAATGTATTTTCAGGGGCGGATTTAGTGGGAGATTCTGAAAAAAAATGTAAAAAAAATTAAAATTTTAGATCGTGTGTATATAATATTAGTGAGGTTTCGCAGATTTACGAAATACGAATACTAAAACGGATACGTCATACATTCTTGTAACATTTGAATAGAACACCTTAAATATCTGTCACAGTTGATCAGTATTTTACGACGATCATCAACAATTCATAGGTAGAAAAATTGATATATTTTTTAACACATTTAGGAACTTTCAAAAATTGAAGTGTGACGTATCCGTTTTCGTTTTCGTATTTCGTAAGTTTGCGAAACCTCACTACTGTGATTCACCCTTCATATTTTATGTTAATATTGAAAGTTAAGATTGACAACTTACAGTAATAGGGACTTCATTTATATGACGTAATAAACAAAATAGGTCTATATGCAATTATTAGGCATACTGTCACACTTAACAATACAGTACCTACAACCAAAAACAAATTACTCCAATACTAAAACAATCCCCCTTAATTAACAAATAGGCATAAACCGTTTAATTTATCAGATATTTATGTCAATATTAAAATTTAATATTGACAGATTGCCCCATCAGTATCGGCCTCAAAATTTCCCCGCCTAATTCTCCGACGGGGGGGGGGGGGGATGGTTGCTGTTTCCCCTAGAATACCTGCATACCACATGAAATGTTGAGAAATCATGTCCTCACTTTCCTTTTTGAGTTAGTGTTTTTTTTAAATTTTATTTAAACATACTTTAATCACTGCATTTATTGGCTTTATACCTATAAACATACAGTTGAACCTCTCGTAAGCGTACACCTCGGGTCCGGGAAAAGTGTCAGCTTACGGGAGGTGTCCGCTTACGAGAATTCCGGCCGATAGAGGGCCAAAGTTGTAAACTTTATGTAAACGTCCGTAAGTCTCACATTTCACGGCATTCTCAACAGAAATGGCCTCTTAATTTCTGGACACCACATTCAATAGTTTTATTACATATGGTTTATCATTTCTTAATGATGGGCTCAGTAACTGATTCTAAGCCATGACGATTTTGTACAAAAATTTGTATTCGTTTTACAGAAAAATCACAAAATTTTCCGAGATGTCCGCTTATGGGAGGTAAATTAACATACAAAAAATCTAAATTTGAAGACAAAAGTGTCTGCGTCCGCTTACGGGAGGTGTCCGCTTACGGGAGGTACCAACTGCACTGATTAGATAGGAAGAACGGGTCTTTGAATTAGTGTCCGTTATGGGAGGTGTCCGCTTACGGAAGGTGTCCGCACAGGGTGGATCAACTGTACTGTATTGAACATTAAGATTGACAGCTGACAGTATACAAATATATGACTGGTGACTGAAATTCATAGGATATCTGCATAATAATTCACAACCATTATACCTGATTATTGTTTCTAGTTGCCATTTTAGTTATTATCGATCACGCAACAAACGCATTTAATAGACCTTGCTTAGTCATTATTAGGGGTCAATAATACTCAAGTATGTCCATTTTACCAGCTATTTATTTTAGATAGTTCCTTGCATTGAAGTTTGTTACTGTGATCTAAATAATCCTTGCTGTGTGATAATTAAACAAAAATGATAATTAAAGGGCCTATTGGGCATTTAAACAGAACACCTATAGTATAAGAATAAGAATAGTTTTTTTTATGGACGGAACCTTTAGTTTCCTTAGCCGTTCTAACCTCTCGGCCTCTCCTGTCCTAGATAGTTATTTTCCTTGCCCCGAATGCGTTCTTACTTTATCTAGAAAGAAAGAGCTTGAAATAATTATTCCTAATCCATTATTAAACAATTAAGTTTCGGAGAATTTTAAATATTATTAATAGATTATTGAAATAATCCTGTTAATGCATGATACATCCCACTTTCAACACACGCTAGGCCTGAGCTGCATCTCAAAGTAGACATCTTGAATCTAAGTACTGGTACCTCAAAAGTGGTATGTGTCATAACTTGTACTTGGTATAGATTTTGTTTAGATTAATCACGCTTACGTTGCACAAATATCATCTTTACTTGATCTAGCCAAAAATTCATATTGATTATAATATGAAAACCTCAATAAAAACAACATGAAACATTACGTGTACATTCTCATTAGATAGTTTCATAAATTTTACTCTACATTTTCAAAGAAATGTACATACAGAAACGTTGTATCATTTGTTTTCCAGGTCGCCATTCGGTCAACCATTATATAGAAAACAAGATATTTGTTGCGGAAAATTACGTTTTTAAGTATTAGGCCTATATTATGATTTTTATGTAATGGCCCAAGCGGATTACGTTATAAAAGTATTATTTTACCCAATGTCAAGTTTAAATTTTTGACAAACCAATCAAATTTCCTGACCTAACAGACAGTTTCGGACACCTTGACTCAACAGTGTCCTTCGTCAGAGTGACGGCTCTGCTGTGAAGCAATCTGTTCACCGGTAGGTGGCAGTCGATTAACGGATTGGGTAAATTTGATTGCTTTGTCAAAAATTTAAACTTAAAATTATCGTATCTTCAAACCAGACAAACATTTCCAGTTATTATTATTTTACTTAGGCCTATCTGTGAAGAATACCTTGAAAAATCTCCTACAGTAACATCGGAAAACTTCAATTTGTAACAGCTCTTCAGGCCAGATAGGGAATTTCTTGAAATACTAGGTTTTTGGCTGTTTCAAGCTCACTCGTACACTATTTCTTTGTTCGTACTGATCCAAACGGATTCTTGTAGGGAATGGGCTTGAATCTGATGTAAAACTTGGTATGATCAGGGAACAGATGATTGGATGGGTAGTTTTATCGGAAAATTAGAAAAATAGAAAATATAAAAATTACTCAATCAACAATTGCCTGTTATTGGCTATAGAAATGAACTGCCTGAGCAGCAGAGTGACTTGACATTGATTTGTTGAGTTCGGGTAGCAAATGATAAAAACTAGTAAAAACGTTTCCATTTCAATTAAAATTAACCACCTCACTGTCTTATCACATTAAATATTTATAAAGGATAGGAATATACTGACAGTACAAGCAAAGCGATCAAGTGGAAATTAATCCAATTGTCCATTGTGATAAGACTTGACAAAACTTTTTAATGGGAATGTACACCTAATGATAATCTATATTTAGTGTTGAGATGATAGAAGTCCATCTTTTAAATGAATCATTAATTGTGTCGATTATTTTGATGTTTTTAACTTCAGAATATTTCTACGTTAACCTTAAAGTGACTGAAAGTATGTGCCCTGAGAATTTAAAATGAAAAAATACCTAACCAATTACCTTATAATTCTAGATGTACGTCCTTGTTATCACACTCAACAAGTGTATTTCAACAAGTTTAATTACGAAGGTCAATATTTTATTATAGAATTTTGCAGATGATGTTCCGGTACAGTAGGTCAGCGTGTTGTAATAGCCGGAAGTGGTGAAACCTGTTAATTGAATATCTAAAGTTCTCATTTTTGCAGTGAAAGCAATGTTCAAGTTTAAATAATATGACTAACCATCCAATTCCACTTGACAATTGTAGAGCATCCCAACACCTACCTTCTTAACCTCTCGTATTTTATGGAGTATGGTAGCCAGCCTATCCGTTAATTGAACACAGACATCTAACTTTACAATAT
The DNA here is from genome assembly GCA_025631205.1 of Nesometra sesokonis. Classification (NCBI taxonomy): domain Eukaryota; kingdom Metazoa; phylum Echinodermata; class Crinoidea; order Comatulida; family Antedonidae; genus Nesometra; species Nesometra sesokonis. The sequence goes on from JAOTQE010101096.1 coordinate 13,582, forward strand.
AAATCTATTTTTTAAGAAACTAACTAACCCATTTCACGTGGCGATACTCCCATCTAGATAAAACTTCATAATCATCTGTTAACATAGGCGAAACCTAGATTTAATACCATATAGAATTAAGGTCACCTTGATGCATACTCGTATCTAAATTTTACTACTAATTTCTGTTGAAGAATGAAACTTGTTCTTTAAAGGGCAGGTTCACCCAAAAAATTATCTTCCTTATATGTTTTAGTTTATCATAAAAAGTATATTCAGTCCTGTTTCTGAATTTTGACGATTCATTTTACCTATCATATTTATTGGTGAAATAGACGAAAATTG
>JAOTQE010101107.1:0-13905 GCA_025631205.1 Nesometra sesokonis
GTTGAAAATAAGGAATGTCGCGACGTTTACCGACTAGAGGGTGAGCGAGCGAAGCGAGCTCACCCTCTAGTATAGGTAATGGACCTATATTGTGTTGTATTTAATAAGTGTTGTAAGAATATGATACAATAAACTATAGCGATCTAAAATCTGTGTTGTGTATAAAATATATGCATAGTTACACAATCATAGCCGTTGTATAAAAACTGTCCCATATACTCAAAATCATAGTTTATTTTTGTAGGGTTAAAGCTATAAAAGCATCATAACATACACATTCATTTCTAATTTCTTACATACAGATAATGATGTTAATAATGATGCCTTGGTGGTGGTATTGACGGTCACGTAAAAATAACGGTGTATAGTTTACCTTCTTCTGGTGATGTTATTTCTTCATATTTTGAAGTAGCTGTAAAAATTTCAATTGAAACTCAATATGTAAATGAATTAAAATAATTTTTGGGCATTGTAAATAAAATGTTTAACAAAACATTCTATAAAAAAACAGCATTATGTTAGTCATTTTTATGTACATTATAAAATAAGTGCGTCTGGTCACCATAGGTAAAGTGGAAACCTAATGTAAGTCCATGAGATTTTAATTTTTGAAGCAAGTACTTGGAAGATTTTCTATTGGCTACCTCTGTTTCACAAAACATCTGATAACCGCCATCTTTATTTTTAAAATGGTTGTCATTTTAGAATGTAAAACTGGCCATTACTCAAATTTTAGACGACATAAAAAATGTGATTTTTTGTGGCAAAGTGTTAGTTTGTATTGACAGCATATGTCTGCCGTATTGGATTTCAAGATCGCTGCCATTAAAACCGCTTATCTGCTGCATTTTGAGTTTAATTAAATATTATGTGTAATCTTAATAAGTTATAAGTTCTGATTTATAAGATGTGACAGTCAAAATATCTGAATTTTGTCTTAGTAAATACCATGAGACGTTTCAAAATGGCTTCTAGAAACATTAAAGCCAATACCTCTGTATCCACTGATAACAGTAAAATGATTGTTAGCTCACTCAAACTGTCCTCAATATACATGTTAGCTGTATTGAAAGCTTGAAAATGATCAAAAGAGCCATTTTTATATTGAAACCTTTGACCTTTAAAATTATTGTTACTTGTCTTCATATTCAAGTTTAAATTTTCTCTAAAAAGTAATTTTAAATCATTATATCAGTGTTTGACACAACATATTTTAACTATTCAACTATTCAGTGTGCTACTCTTGGATTTACTTTTAATTACTTGAGTATTAATTTAGAATTCTGACAAAAACATAATTCCAAAACATCAAAATGAAATGACATCAAACAATACCTATTATAAAACTTGCTCCACATTAATAGGCGGTATGTATAATTGAAAACCAACTTGTGCTAGTACTCCTCAATGTCTATTGAAATTGGTTTTTGTAATGCTTTTATTTTTCATACAAAAGAAGGTGGATATTCAGACAGCAGCTATGTGTTCATATTTGTTTCGAAAAAAATCAAATGTCGGCAATATTACTTGATGTATCGTTTAGTTTTTATTTCACAAACACACATAGCAATTATAGTTCCTTTGCCTTGCACGATTGATCTATTAATGATTACGGTATTTGATGGTGGTCTTAATGATAACTGTGTATAGTTAATAAATACCTGCATCTGGCGATGTTATTTCTTTTCTTGAAGTAGCTGTAAAATTAAAACAATCATTAATTAATTATTGAATTGGGTATCCATGTTGAAAGTAAAATCAACATTATAACTTGACAATTTTCTTTAGTAAAATATAAAATAATTACCTTTCTAGACTACTGGTTCTGATTACAAAATCAATTCTCTTACCCATGGGAAACTTTTTTATAATTTAAGAAAAGTTTTTGTAACAGGGATATTTTATAAAATATGAAAACATTGTATGCGTTTGTGACTAGTTTCCTCTATATTCTTCTAACTTATAAAAATAGGTAACTTTATCTATTACAGTTCAAAAGAATTACAGTAAACCGGAATGATGATGGATTACACGATTTTGACTCACTTTTATCCTTATCGTAATGACAAACCTTTTGATACACACTGCAAAGTGAATGTTCACACTCAGTAATACATTTGTGATACTTGAAAGCAAGTATGCTTCGGTTTTTACATCAATCACTAAGCAAGCCGAAGCGAACCATAGATACAAATAACTACAGCTATAAGAAGTATTCTCTCTACATGCTGCAGATAGACCTAACAAACTAAAAATATATACAATTGAAAGAAATTTTCTTACACTTCTCCAGTGCACAAAAAGCAGATCTGAAGGTTTCATTGTCAATTTCTATTGTCCAATCATCCAGAAACTCCTGCTGATGTATCTCAGTAACTGATGTTGTTGCTAAATCGTTCTTAAGCTGGCCATTAAAACACATTGTCAGTAGTTCTTTCAATGCCATAGAATCATGTACAGATAAATCAAATACAAGAGAGTTGTTTGTCATTGAAACAAAGGCATATGCGTTGAGATTACTGAAGTGATTTTGAAACTTATGAAATATCTCATAAAATTTCATATTATCAGTAGAATGCGGTGTTCCTTTATGCTCATTCAGGTGCGTTATGTGATAAAGAGCATTTTCTGGTTGATCATCATACGGCGTACGTGACTGTGCAACATCTGAAGGTGTCTGGCATCTTTTTAGTCTTACTTGTACTTGGACACCTATTAAATATAAAAATACTACTTATCATTGAAAAATGAAAATTGCGTGACGAATGATGGCCCATTTAATAGTGTTTATTATATTGTGTATGTGATAATTATCTGTTTCAGGTGATGTTATTTATCCTCTTGAAGTAGCTGTAACAAATAAAACATCGATGAACTGTTGATTAAAGTATATATTTGGGCATTCAGAGCGTTGTAAGCAAAAAATGGACGTAAAAAGTATTACATTTTGAAAATGCCAAGAACAAGGTAAAATGGCGATTCTAACACAACACATGAGACAAAATTACCCACCTAAACAATACCCTTCATTCATGGGTGTTTTTAAAAGCGACAGCCGTAAAAATTAACATCTTTACAATCTTTATTTTAAAAGCCAATACACGAATAGCTATGGGGAAAATCATGAAAAGTTTGTGATAATAATAATGATAATAATAATAATAATAATGATAATAATGATAATGATAATGATAATAATATGTGCGTTTTTTATAGCGCATAATACTACTGTCTCTATGCGCTCGAACACTGGAAAAATAAGTTGCAATGACTGTTTCTAAAATATTTTTTTGTTATTTTATTTTTTTTTAAATAACCTGTGTTAAGATGTGTTTTCAACTGTTTCTTGAAAATATCGAGAGAAACAGACTCGCGGACAGTGGAAGGAAGGCCGTTCCACAACGTCGGGGCAGCAACAGAAAATGCTCTATCACCATACGACTTTGTACTAGAAGAGGGTACAGATAAAATGGTTGAACTAGATGTAGATCTAAGAGCTCTAGAGCAAGTGGAATAGCATAGATTTACCATGTCTGAAATATATGATGGTGATTTATTATCCAGAGCTTTATATGTAAAGAGCAACAGTTTAAAAATACTGCGTTGCTCAACAGGTAACCAATGCAGTCGACGAAGAATAGGTGTAATATGCTTGAATCTGGAAACTCCAGAAACAAGATGTGCAGCCATATTAAAGAGAAGTTGAAGCTTCCTGAGAATTTTTTTGGAAGACCATAGAAAATAATATTACAATAGTCCAGCCGAGATGTAATTAAGACATAGACAATCTTGATAGCTGCTCCATCATTTAAAAACCTACGGATGGTTTTAATATTGCGTAGGTGGTACAAGACTGACTTACTGATATTGCTTATATGCTTCTCCATTGACATCGACGAGTCGAATATCACCCAAATATTACGAACCTCATTAGATGGTTTAACTGAGGAATCTCCAATGTTGATATTGTTTTAATTATAGGGATATTTCTAAGGTGTTTGGGATGAATGCACATCAAAAAAGCAACTTGTTATACTATTGACACTCGATTTAAATAGGTTTATTTGGTAAAGGTAGATGACATTATTTCCCACCTCAGATTAATTACATAATTTTGATATCAATAGCGATTTACAATTAATAAAAATCTCAAATTTCTGTGGTATGGTTGGTCCCGCTTTACTGTTTGAGAGTACAGTACAGTTGAACCTCATTTAAGTGGGCACCCTCGGGCTGAGTGAAGTATCTGGCTACCGGAGATAGCCACTTTTAAGAAGTTCAGCCGATAGAGGGATGAACTTTTAAAATCACTTTGTTAAAAAAAAACACCATGACATTCTTCATGTTGCCCATTACAAGGGGTAGATTATCATATGGAAGTCAAAATTGTAAGAAAAAACTATACGCAGACAATTAAGTGCCAGAAGAAGTAATGTACTGATTAGATTAGCAACATCAATCGGGCTTTTGAATGAGTGTCCAGTATGGGAGGTGTCCGCTTAAGAGATGCGTCTTTAAAGGGAAGTTCAACGGTATCTTTAAATTTAAATAGTGAAGTTACAATTGTAGGACAAAATATCATAAATCGATTGGTAAACTAACCTGCAGTTGCTTCTGACGACTCTTCTACAGGGTGCTCGTGTGCAGCATCTAAAAGATATAATTATTAAGCTCATATTAAATTGTTGATGACAGTTTTATTGTATAAACATTCAAGTCGAAAATAATGACATATCAATATGCTTGCAGTTGCACAAGTCTTGGTTAGGGTACCCATCAGGTTAAGTTAATAAGTAAATGTAAGTAAGCAAGTAATAGATGGTTGTTAATGATTGATGAAAGAATAAGGGAGCTGGATTGATTTAAAACAACATGTTTCTTTTTCTAGTCCGAAAAATAGAACGTTTATTTATAATGAATTACCCCAAGTTCAAAAACCGTAATTTGCCTATTAATTAATGATTTACAGTTAATTTAAAGAGTCATATGATTTCTGTGGTATGATTCGCCCCATTGTGATGTATTCAATAAATTCAAATTCAGTTTTCCAAGGACAAAATAAATACTAAATATATTGGTAAACTACTAACTTCTTGCTTCTGCTAACTTCTCTACATGGCTCTCTTGCACAACATCTAAAAATAATAAAACAAACAGATGGGTAATATTACAAACATCATGGAATTTTAAAACCATGTCAATAAATCTACGTACAATATACTAATAGAATTTACTTTTGTTTCTCTGCATTAACTCACATAATTTTAGCATTTTTAAAACTTTTAAGCAACTGTTAAAATGCTACATGTTATTAAAGGAAATGTAAATTTATATTTAAAGTATGTATGGTAAAATGGCGATTCAAAATAATCTGACACCAAAATACCCTTCTAAAAAAATACCCTTCATGTCTGTGTGTTTTAAAGACCACAGCCATAAATTAAAAGTCCTTACAATCTTTATTTAAAAAGCCAGTACTCTAATAGCCTTGGGGAAATTCACAACGAGTTTTGTAACACTGATATATTGTACATATATAAAAACTTTAAAATGAATATCCAGTTCCAAAACATAATTTGCCTATATATCAATGATTTACAGTTAATTTAAATAATCATATGAATTATGTGGCATGTTTTGCCCGGTTATCTGTAAAATTTAGTAAATGGAGTTTAGCACTTAAGAATGCAACTTTCCAAGGCCAAAATAAATAAATATATTTGTAAACTACTAACTTGTTGCTTCTGCTAACTTCTGGGTAGGGAATTCTTGCCCAGAACATAAAAAAAAACAGATGGTTTATACTGTATTACAAACATCATGGAATTCCCAACACCTATATCAATAAATCTACATACACTGTATGTAGAAATATGATTTACTTGGGCTAAAGCTACAATAAAGTGTTTTTCTGCATTGACTCTCATCATGTTAGCATCATTCTGAATTTTTGGACATCTATTAAAAAATTGCTACATGCTATGAAAGGAAATGTTAACTTTTATTTTAATACATGCACATTTATTAAAAAAACTGTTGTACCATTAACACTCAATTTAAAAATAAGTTTATTTGGTAAACTATCCTACTTCATGGCATATTTTTCATATAAATTGAACATTTGTATTCATTGTCAAAAAAATTCAAGTGGCCGTTTAGTACTGATTTAGTAGGAGGATCAATCTGATTTTTAAATGAGTAGCCGTTATGGGTGCTGCCCGCTTAAGAGAGGTTTCAGCACAAGGAGCTTCAACTTTATCTGTAAATATAAATACTGCAACTTTTTTAGGACAAAAAAATCATAATAGATTGGTCAACTGTCGTTGCTTCTGAAAACTCATTTACATGGCAATTTTGTTGAGTATATGGAAAAAACAACAGGTAATATTACGTTCATTAAATTATGATGTCCTTTTTATTTATTGACAATTTATGTTGAAAACATCTATATATCACTATACGTACAGAACGCAAAACTCAATTCATGTTGAAAACAATCACTATAGAGAACGCCCACATCTTGGTTATAATGATTAGTTTTAGCTCCGGTTAGAAGCTGTAGAAGTACCAATCTGTTAATATACGTTTCTAGATGGGAGGGAAAGCACAGAGGGCTTAACTGTTTGAAAACAATATAAAATAAAATTGACTAAATTTAGTCAAGTCTGATGCTATTAAAATTTACTTTTCAGTGGACAATGGAACTAAGTTTTAAAACTTATTAAAAGTTGCAAACAACTTGAGGTCGTTTTTATTAAAGATTTAACTACAAATTCAGATTTTGACTTGGTGTACACTTGAGACCGTCTATTTAATGAATTGAATGATTGAACGGATAATGTTTATACTACTGTTTGGTTGATTTATCATTTTTTGTGTCTGTTATAGACTAGTGGAATTTGAGGGAAATTTGACTTTTAGAGGCAAATTTGGGTAAAAGTTGGGAACCGGGCTATTTAGCATAATTTTGGTATGCTTTGGTTAACACGGTTCCCAAGCACAAATTTGGGGTTTTAACCCTATAATTTGCATAAACAAAATAACGGCCATGTTTTTAAAAATAGTTGATATCTTTGCAACGACTAATCATGGAGAGTTAATTTTTGTTTCAAATTATTGGCAATATGCACATTTATATTTGCTTTATTGAAAAGTAGCCGGAAAATGACCGGGAGTGCTATTTCTGACCTCTTTGACCTTTGTAACTCAGTAACTTTTGGTCGTAGAGACTTGTGTTTGGGCTTAAATTAATCAGAACATACATGTAATTTTATGCACTATAATGGAACACTTTACCAAAAAATAACCGGGTGTAAGGTTATTGACCTTTGACTTAATCTGACCATATCTTGGTAAGTACTGGTCATAGAGAATACAGTTTGGGCTCAAACTGCTCGAAACACAAATGTTTCTATGAACTGTAATGAAACATTTTACCAAAAAATGACCAGATATGAGGTTATTGGATTTTAACCTAATCTGACCATATCTTGGAAGCTACGGGTCATAGAAATTAGTTGGGGCTCAAATTGCTTGGAACATGTTGCTCTGGACTATGTATGATTTTTCCAGAAAATGACAGGGTATGAGATTATTAAACTTTGACCTAGGCAGACTATCATATTAATTGCTGGACTTAGAGATCTGATTATGGTCATAATGTAATATAGTGGAACATATACCCAGAAATAACAAGGTGTGGAGCTATCTACCTTTAAAATGATCATAGACACATTTGGTTCACGTTTTTGAAAAAAATATATGTTCCTGTCTACGTACTTTAATAGAACATTTTTTTACATAAATGATATTATTGACTTAAGACATTTCCATATCTCCATATTTTTAGTTTAACCCCTACTTTTATGCATATTGCAGTTTAATGTTTACTCCATGTACATTACTCTTTTTTAGTTTTTGTGGATAGAAATATTATAGAAAATACTTGTCGGCATGTCATAACGCCTAATGACCCATTAATAATAATTGTCATCATTGTATTAGGCCTACTTCAAACATTGGCAAAATATCTCTATGGAATACAAGGGGTGGATCCAGGATTTCTCAAAGGGTGTAGTGCTAGGCTAGTGATGGGGGTTCTGAGTCTTGGAGCATAACAAAATTGACTGTCCAAAAAAGGAGCTCGTGCGCACCTAGCACCACCCCTGGATCCGCCCCTAAATGCTCCCTTCCACCACAAACCTGGTTTCCAATAATTCAGTCGGGTTGTTCTTAGTGATTGGACAGATGATCCTATTATTCTGAAGAGTGTACTGTTCCTTTCGTTTGAAAATTGACCAGGTTGTACAAACCTAATATCTTAGGGGAATTTAACAATTACATTCACACATAGGGGTGGGGTGGTGTGTTATAATATAAACACGTGTACAGGGATTGGGGTGGTCAAGGATGAGTTTTATGTATGCATTTTGTAAAAAAACAGAGCATGTACAGGGGTGGTGTAGGTGGTCAAGCTGAAAATACAAATAGTGGGGCAGCTTAGACTAAAATTGTCCAAACCGTGCACTTTGTGACAGAAGCATGACATTTTCAGCGTTTGGTATTTGGGGTGTGTAACTGAAGAAAAAATATAAGAGTCATTTTTTTAAATGCCGAGGAAGGAGGTCAGAGGTCACCAAAGGTCATTTGAGTATTGGTTTTGGTGTCAAATTTTGGCAAAAATTGACTAGAAATGAGGTTATTGACCTTTGACCTGTATTTTATGCAACATTTTGGAGAGTTTCTATCTCAGCAACTATTAGTGGTAGAGTGTTGATTTTGGTGTCAAAATGTTCATAATATATATATTTCTATGTGGCATAATGGAACATTTTACCAAAAATGGACAGAAATAAGGTTATTGACTTTTGAACTTTAATGCATATTATGCTATCAAAAGTTCATATCTTGGCAACTACTGGTCGTCGAGTGTTCATTTTAATATCAAACTGTTCAAAATACACACCCAAAATTTCACTTGGGAACCGAGTTAATCGGATTCAACATGCCAAAATTATGCTAAATAGCCCAGTTCCCAAAGTTTACCCAAATTTGTCTCTAGGACCTTATAGAGCCTTTTTTTTCTGAAATCCCACTAGTCTATTAGGATAATTAACAAGAAAATAGTCTATTGAATTTGATTACAACCAGTGACTGTTTTAGGCATGTAATAAAGATCCGTAAATGTTGGTCATGCTGAGAGTCCAGAAAAGGATGTGGGACAAATGGGTTGTTAAGCGTTTTACATTTCTATATCTTCTAAGTTAATAACACAGAGTCTATGTAACTTTCTGTTGAACAGGCTTGCCTTTCAGTTCATTAATTTCGAGTTCAATAGTGGCATGATTTAATGGTGTTTACTGCAGAATAAAAAAATTGAAGTTAATGAAAGTTAAAAAATTAGACTTCTCTCTCTACAAATTAGAACATGTTGTGTTGATCTATTAGCTAACTACATAAAGGGAAAGAGGATAGAATATTAAGATATTTATAATATGTATGGTACAATCTTAGATATTTATATAAACCTTCCTTTATGTGATACCTTTCCTTAAAAGATATCAACGTGCTTTCCATGAAATAATTTGCAGATTAATTATTGATTTAAATTATTTGGATATTTATTTTGGTATTGTTTGCCTCATTTTATTAGTTTGAGAGTACAGTATCTTTAAAAGTAAATAAATTGAGTTGCAATTTATATTCAACAGCAAAATAAACAATTCATAGATTAGTACAGTAAACTACTAACTCTTGTTGCTTCTGAAAACTTTAATATGGGATTTTCTTTGGCATTATCTAAAAAAAAACACATAGCTTATGTTACAATTATAATGGCATTTTTATCAACTACATTTACTAAATATATGCGAGGTGCCATGACAAAATGAGCCATAATGATAAATTTAATTTAATTGGTTTGCAATTGTTCAAAAAATAAATAATAGATTGGTGAATCAACCTGCAGTTACTTCTGAAGACTCTTCTACAGGGTTATCTTGTGCAGATCCTGAAAACACAAGTATTAGCCTTATTTTATTATTTTGATGAAATTTTATTTATAAAAAAGTTAGGTTGATTGAGAATAACTACATATCACTACACATGAATAATAAAGACTGATTTTTGCTCCAGTTGGAAGCTTTAAAAGTACCAATCTGATTAAGTAAATAGATCGTTTTTTATATGGATGAAAAAATGGAGCTGGAATTTATGAAAGCAATTAATTTTATTTGTATAGTACTAAAATATTAGTACGAAATATTACGTTTACTCTTTTTAGATTACAAGTATGGTGCTATGCTGAGGATGAGGTCAACAAGAAAATTAATTTTTAAAATTAATAGATATTGCAAGAATATTCCAAAGTAATAAAATAAAAAACGAGGACTTTAAAAAAAATCAAAAGAGTTTATGAGGTCAAAATGTCCACCCTCCAATTATAAAACAATCATATTAAGTTTAGATATTAAACCTGGGAACTGTGCATCAAAATCACTTCAGAAACATTCATATTTCTTGACAGCAGATTGACCAACTGAGAATGACCAAAAAAGGAATTACTCTTCCATTAAACTACTGTTTTTACTCAGTTAAAATATGTTATTTGGTAAAATTAGATGTGTAGATGACCCTTATTCCTGACATTCATTTTTTATTACCTTGTTCCATAGCGTAATTTGTATATTAATTTATGAATTTAAATCAACATATGTGATTTTTGTGGTATGCTTTGCACCTGTCGATGTTTGAGAGTACAGTATCAGTAAAATGAAATAAATTGTAGCAGAGCCTAACCACAATACACAGAAACAAGAAAACGGTTTCAATATTTTGGTTTTTTTTTTCTCAAAGACTGTCGAATTTCATAGTACTAAATTAACTATTTTCAGATATATATGTCAAACAATTAAATTTCAAAATGACCCCACTTAATCACAATATAGTGATAAGCAACTTTTAAATGCAGTTTTCTAAAAAAATACATTCTAAATGTTCCAAGTTTTATTGTTCAATGATTTGCAAGGAAACATCGTATGCAACTGTTTTTTATGTGTTAAAGATACCAATGTGTAGTTCCATAATTCATAAATACCTAAACTTTCTTTTTTTACGCTTTATGCCTCTTTTGGCTTGGCTTTGTCGCAAATGGAATTCCAATGGAGGGCAAAAAAAAACAAATAAATTGATGAACTACTAACTTGTTGCTTCTGATAATGTTTTTACAGGGGACTCTTGCGCAGCACCTAAACAAAACAAAACAGATGGATCATAATACAAACATGGCATCATTATTTCTACATCAACTATACAAAGAAATAGGGATTACTTAGGATTCAACTACAGTGAAGTGTTTTCCTGCATTGGTTCACATAATGTTTGCATCATTTGGACTTTTTGTACATGTTAATAAAGGGAATCCAACTTTTAGACATATTGTCTAAAAAATTCAGATGTGAGGTAAATTACAATACAAAATATGAAACTTGTAATTCAAAAAGTGTTCACACCACATACGGGATATGGCCGCTTATGAAAGACACCAAATGTATTAAATTTTTGAATGAACGGCCGTTGTGAGTTTTATGCTTATGAGAGATGTCAGTACAAGGAGCGAGCGAGGAAGTTGTTAAGAAGATTAAAATAATATTGTCTGAATTGAAACCCTCAGAGGGGTTTTGGAAGTACCGTTTGGCAAGTTTTCTACGTTTCACCTCGGGATGTAGACGATTGTGTAGAAATTACCACCACGTAAATAAATAACTGTGTGGATCAGATTATTTCATCATTAAAGAAATTTAATGATATTAAAAATAAAAAGAAGCCTTTATTTTTTTAATGAAAATCAATCTAAAAATAAATTTAGGAACAGGAAAGACGGGCGTACCATTCATGCAGCTAAAGCGGACTATGGGAGAAATCAGAACAACAACAACACAAACAACAGAGCAACAAAATGTTGGTTTTCTTTTTTTTTTCTGTAGCAGGTAATTTTTTCACTGATTAAGTCTTCTGTATTGATAAAGCGTTGGTGCAACCTATTCTCAAACATGATTTGCCCTCGCCACAACTCCTTGACTGTTGCCAAATAAATAAATGAATGTAAATTAAATAAAAATTAGAAGCAATCTTTGGAAAAGGGAGCTTAAATAATGCCTGGAAAGGCATTAGGAATGTTTATATTAATTCAAAATAAAGGGTTAAAACAACATATGTATTGAAAATGATGATAACTTGTTACCAGATAACTATGCCATTTTCAATCAAGATTTAAAAAAAAAATTAATAGGCCTAATACTGAAATAAGAAAAGACCAGTTTCTGAAAATTATAATAATTGATAAAACCACATTAAAATGCTTCTGAGAAAATATATATATATGAGGTCTCACCACAAATGAGTCTCATGGTAGGAGTTTTTAGCACATTCTAATAGATCACAATATAAGCTGTAAGCTACACTAAAATGGCATTATTGGATAAGTAGATCCAAAGATATGAGCATTTGAAGTTTCCATGTATGGAAACTCGGTTTTAAGAAAATCGTCAATAAAGCAATCGAAAAATAAACAACTAAAAGACTATTTTCAGAAATTTTAGAAAACGTAAGAAAATCTGCATAAGAAAAACTGAGCTACAAATATATTATAATGAAATATAAGTACCATAGTACTCATAATTGATTAAAGGTAATTTTCTTAAAATTTTGACTTTTAACCTAATTTGGTAATTATTTCAGTTTGATCTCACCTACGATGCGACTCATTTTTTGATGAAACCTCACATATGAAAGGTGTTCTAGGATTGAGGGTAAAACGTTATTTTTTTGTAAAAGAAATTTTTGGTGTTCTTCAACCATCTTCCAGTCTTCGTTAAATGCATGTACTTGGTATAGAAACTAGGAAACAATTAACTATAATTCCTCCAAAAATAACTTAACCACTTACGACCTGTTGCTTTTACATATTTGACTGTAAAAAATCAAACAAATAAAGCATATATTACTTCAACTAGAACCAGTGGTTGATCCATTGCAATTCGCATATAGGACCGGAAGAGGTGTTGAAGACACTAAACGTTTTAGATTAAACACAATTTATAAACAGCTGGAGTTTCCAGGTTCACATGCCAAATACTCTTTGCTGACTTTTTTTTTCTTCATCTACAGTTAACAGAATTCAGCCGCAAGTTCTGGCTAGAAAATTGAAATCAAATTTTATTTAGTGGACCTTTCGGATTATATAACTCATTTGTTTAATTTAAATCTCAAAGATAATGTCTGTATTACAAAAGATAGTTAATATATGTTCGAAGATCACCGGATGTACATCACGCAGTCAATTTTTAGTAAACTGTAAATATAAAATAATTAATCCCTATTCCAAAATTTGAACTTCTACCACATGGTCTCCAATATCGGATTCCTGTGTAAAACAAAACGGACATTAAATTATTTTGTTTCAACCAGTATCCGACTGTTAAATAAATTTAATAGCTTAACAAAATAATTATAACTTAACGAATAAAAGTGTAGGAGAGGTAGTAGTCATGAGGTCTTTTAATTAATACCACAGAGTCTATGTAGCTTCCTGGTGAATGGACTAACCTTTCAGTTTCATAAGCTAGATTTCAATGATGGCATTATTAAGTGTGTTTATCCATAACTTTTTTATTAACCAGTGTGTCAATGAAAGTTTCAGTGAATTGTCCAGGAGCATGACTGTGGTGACAGAAGAATGGTATTTATGTTGATTTCTAGTTTGCGATGGATTCAACTCCAAACAATACATGTTAAAAAAGCAATTGATCAAAGAATTGATTACGACATGCTCGGCCGTTCCGTGGCAAAACAACGTAACTCGCAAATTCCACTTTTCGAGTAAATGGAGCTTAAAGTTCACATGTT
>JAOTQE010101118.1:0-26024 GCA_025631205.1 Nesometra sesokonis
TAGGCAAAAATCAAAAGGAAATCTATATCAGCCAAAGGCTGCCACTACAGCTGGACAATTTTCAATTACCTCTGTCGATACTAAAATCTGGAATGAAATACCAATACACATTCGTCAAATTAAAAACAGAGAAACCTTCAAAACAAACATCAAGGATTTTTTGCTGCAATAAAAGGCTGTAGCCTAGATTTCCATTTCGATTTCTCTTTATGGCACGCTTTACCTTATTATTCTTAGTACAATATCAATGAAGCATTTGTTGTTTTTTTTTTCTGATTTTATAGGATGTTGAACACGATAGGCATGAAGTTGCCTCTTTTCAACCAATATTTTGTCATTTATGTAATTTTGTATGTCTTTAGATAATAAAGAAAGAAGAAGAATAAGTCTCACAGCTAGATATTTCATCTGAAAAACCTGTATTATAATCCTTCAGTCGCAACAGAAATTGCAGCTGATCATTAAAGAAAACAAATTTACCCTTTCTTCACAATATGCTTTTAATGTATCGGTGTTGTCCGTTGGATCCAGGCTTGTATCTTTTAATGAAAATTCTTCAAGGTAAAACTGACGGACGGTTTCAAGTAGTATCTTGGTACATTTCATTGCTTTATCTCGAATCTGTAGTAAACACACATGCCTGAAAAAAGATAAACTAAATAAATAAAATTTATTTTAATACAGTTTTTCTTAACATATGTAAATACTTAATGTTTTATCTTGTTGATGTTGTAAGAACACCATGTGACATGATTTGTTACTGGAGAGTTTGTTTTATGACATAATTTTAAAAGGTAATCCAAAATGTATAAGTCTGGAAACTTGTTGAATGGTAAAACAGAGTTTTCGTGGTGAAACAAGGTTTTCCCAGAAAAATTATAAACGACAGGCAAAGTTTACATAATTACATCAAGGAAAACTTTGAAAAATACAAAACACTAGTAGAAAAAAATAGGGGGGTTGTGTTCTCTTTTGAGTAAAATTGGCACCTTTATTTGTCTTTACTCATAAATGTCTTTTTTAAAATTGGATCTGAGATGTTTCATTGAAACATTTTAAAGCTCGCTTACTTTTGTCTAGATTCTCCTTCACTTAGGGATGTTGCTATGGAGCTTCCGGGTTGACTAACAAAAAACTTGCGTTCCGGGTTCCAGCTAGGCTCTATCTTACACTCATGCTCATGACCCCAAAGGACCAGGTCAAGGAAGTTGTCAAGAAACTGCTCTGGTATGTAGTTAGTTTCACCATGTTTGGATCTGTAAATAATGAATGAAATAATAAGGTTCACTGAAATTCAAAATACATTAATGACTTACTTGTTCCGTATTCCCCAAGGCGTTCACTGTGCTCAACAGGCAGGCACCTCCTTGCTATACCGAATTTTAAAATCTTGGGGTAACAGATCATTCGCCTTTGCTGCTTTGTTTTTGTGAAACCATTTACCGGAAGTTGGTAAAAAATTCACCCTCACTGGAATCTTTTAAATAAAAACTTAAATCCTTTTTGATGAGCTCAGAACATTTTCAACCTTAGTACCTTATGTAATTCTCATTTGCATGTGTCACTGCACCATGAGCATCTTTAAATGTTTATTATTATTATTATTATTATTATAGTCTAGAATTTGAGTGAATGACACAATGATTAAAGGAGAGTAACCATAGCCAATATTATATCAGCATGGGTTTACACTTAATAAACCATTGTCAAACCAGCAATTCCGTCGCAAAACAACATAACTTACACATTACACTTTTTGAGTAAATATAGGTTAAAATTCATTTGTTTGCCTACTGGTAACTCATTGTTGTATATGCCTCAAATTTCGCAAGACAGAACGTATATATGAAAAGTGCTTCGATTAAAAAAATAATTGAAAAATACTCAGAAAATAAAAAGTTATCAGTGATTTTATCAGTTACATAGTTTTGCCTCAGAAGCATGTTTACATAGTTTTCTGGCTGTTCCATGGAAAAACAACTTAACTCCATTATTCTGTGGTAAAACAAAATATCTGAGTGAAAACATAACCTTGCAAATTTCATTGGTGGTGTTAAAAAAATATTACTAAAGCTCAATCCCTTCCATCATTAAAAAGTATCAGTATGCCTAAACAAAAAGTTGAACCATATGTTCTGTAATTTGATGTTTGCTAAGGCAACACAAAGATATTGTTAAGGTCTGATTATGCATTTTATTTTATAGTTTATCATATAACATAAGAAGTCAGTAGGTTTACCTATTTTGATGAAAGACAAGCACATTGAACCACGATTCTTTATCCTCCTTTGGCCGAAGCATTGAAACTTTGCCATCACGGAACATACGATGAAGCCTCTCATCACGTATACTACCTGTAGTGAGACAAAAAACATTGATCTTAGAAGATAGATAATGCATCACTGATAATTCAGTCATTCAATTGTAATTGTGCAATTAAACAAGAGCGACCGCTAACTAGGTCTGCGTTTCCACTGTGATTCCGGGTTGTAAAATCATTCTTCCATTATTAGTTACCACTAGTGGGATACATCACGATAAAATTCTAAGGATATTTTTGTAGTTTTGACAATACAGTTTTGAAGAGAAAATTAGCTAAAAACTATTTTAAATATTTAGAATGTTCATACGTACACAATAATTTTTTTCTAAACATAGATAGGAATAAGATTTAAAAAATAAGATTAAAAAAAAACCATTCAATGTGTTGCCCGCAGCGGGAATCAAACTCATGATCTTTGCTTTTGTAGAACGGTCATGATAAACGCTACTACTACTACTAGGTACTCATGCGCTTGTTGAAATTAGCCATATTTTACATTACTTGATAAAACATGTTTTTGGTATTGTGGGTGTAGGGAACACCCTGTGGTGTAACTTAATAAAAGGGCAATGTATGTTTGTTGGAAATTATGTCTAATTTATGTGTACAAAATTTCATGCACGTCCGTTCAAAACTGGTGACGCTAGACGCTTTTAAAGTTTTGGTCGTAACAACACCACCAACCACAAGAAATAAGTGAGCCTCTAAGGTCCGCTTCGTGCGGACCTAAAAAATAATATTTGTTGTCATGAGTAATGTAATATAATTAGGGTGTTATAATTATTTAATAAACAGAAGAAGTGAAAGAAGCCAATAAAAAAAAAAACGGATCTTGGCCATCACAGAATGACTGTGATTGAGATTATATAGTGCCAGCAAGAAGTACTTTCTTTCACTTGTCTCACACCAGAACTCATCATCACAGAAGTAAAGCAATTCCAGTTTTCTCTTAGTCATCGACAAATACCATTGTCACATCGAACCAATACAGCAAATGATTTATAGTGCTCAGTAGAATTTGTATAAATTATAAATGCCTTTCAATAATGGAATAGGTCATTATTGAAATGTGACAACTACACACCACCACGCAAATTTTCTAGATACTTGTTTATAATCATTTATTCATTATATAAAACTACAAGTATAATTTTGTGACTGACTTTACCTAGTCCGTATAAAGCAAGCTTGGTTCTTCCTTTCTGTAGCAGGATTGGGGACATCTCAACAGACTCCAGTGAGGGTGCTTTACCAAAGTAGTTAACCAATCCAGCAACGCTTAGGATGTCTAGTGAACACATATTGCCCAACTATTAAAAATAAACATTCAAGAAATAATTTTGCCTGATTTACTTGGTGCAATGAAATTCCAATGATAACCCACAAAAAGTCAAAAGTGGACATATTGTTAGTGGGGTCTTTCTAGTACTGATTAGGCAGTACATACAAAATATCTGACATTGATAAAACAATGTCACCATGAATATCATATCATCAAAATATAGCTATAGCACAGAACAAAAACTACAGCTTATTGCATTTACTTACATTGCTGAATTTTTTATTCAAGATAATCATTTGTGGTAGAGCCAAACCAAATGAGGCATAAGCCACAAAAGGTAGTTTTCCACAATAGGCAGAAATTTAAAAGTCATTTTAAAAAAAATTATTTAGTTTAAAATATATACAGTTCATACATTCAACAATTTTCAAATATATGATCAAAAAATGTTTAAAAAATGCAATTGAAAATGACTTTGCATAGTCAATGTATACTGTATAAACAATTTTCAAATGCAGTTTTCTCAAAACTCACATTTTAAATATTTGAACTTTGATTGTTCATAACTTCACAAGAAAACATCCTATGAAACTGATTTTTTTGCATGATAAAAATATTTTTGCATCGTTTTATAAAATCTATAAATAACTCAATTTTAAATTGTTTTGACTTGTGCATCATTTGGCTTGACTGTGCCACATTTTCTAGAACACCTTCACTCACAACCCTCATAAGGATTGGTTTATGCATTGACATATTCTAAAGCATAGATTGCTGCTAACATTTTATTACTCTATGGCATGTGTCAGGAAAAACATAAGATGCTATGATATTTGCAAATTTAAAATTAAAGACTAATCTACCCCAAGCAACAGAGGGTGCCACAAGTTTACTGTTCACCAACTGTACCGTAGGTGGCGATATACTATGTAACGTAAAGCATTCAAATCTTCCAAAAGCAACTAGTCTTCAGACCAGCCTTTTTGTTTGGTTTTCCAGACAGTTTGATTTAAAGAGTGTCAAGTTTTTCTGTACTCGTAAAACAATATTATGTGTGCATCATATTGCAAGCACACAATCGGACATAAATTCACTCTAGTGACAAGGACTAGAGTTTATTTCACTTAAGATCGGTCGTATGACAGTCGCACATCTAAACCGTCGCTCACTGTGTGTCGTTGCCAGATGCACTACTTGTCGGCCAACGGTTTTTTAGTGATTTCCCTGTTGAATCACTAAAAAACCCGGAGGCTGAAGAGTAGAAGACTCTCATTGCGTCTGGCAAAAACACATACACGGAACGACGGTTTATACAAACAAATGAACAAAAATTCAACAGTAATACTCACACCAGCTGGGTCGTCATGGTTACCATGTATAGAGAAGACCGGTATTGATACGTTGAGATTTTGGTCTTCATAGTTAACATGTGGAAACCTAATAAATAAAGACGAATATGTAAATATTATTCTGTATAATTTATGTGAGTGTTCCATAAATGCAAATCTTTGAGGTTAAGTAGTTTGCATTCTGATCCCTTGTTTATAACTTCAGACCTTGTCATGTCCAGGATTTTTACCTATACTCAAAATCAACAACTCTATTCCTTAAGCTGTAAATGTGGGCTAGGAAAGACTGTTTTATAGCAATGCTCTAAATGAGGTGACTTTGTTATGACCGTCTATGTGTTAAAGTCAGCTTTATTCTGTAAGTTAAGACCATCAGTTAAGACTGTTTAGAGTAATCTGCCCATGGTTTTAGACCTGCTTCCACTTGGTTCTGATGGTGAAACACTCTTCTCAGATAAACACTATCAAACTGTAGGCCCAGTATACACAAATGGTCAACATTTTAAAGAACTCAGTACATCATTTTAGATGAGTAGGGGTTACCACTGTGTACAGGCCCAGACAGTCCGGGGGATCCAGGGTCCAACAAAGGGGAAAGAGGAGGGGGCACACTTTCCTAGGTCTGGGTGGGCGTGGCTCATGGCTTTGATTTTAGACAAGCAAAAAAAATTAAAATAAATAACCCAAAAAAGGTTATTTTTCCATTTTGCCTCTTTTGGTACCCTGTTCATGTTATGCATGGCCCATATGCATGTCTATTTTTTATTTTTAGGCTACATTTTGGATCCAGCACTCCTGATATAAAGGGAGGGAGAGGCTCCCAACTACATTTTGGCGATAATGGGGGGGGGGGGAGGGAAATAGGCTGCATCCCCTCCCCCTAAACCCGTAAA
This sequence comes from Nesometra sesokonis, assembly GCA_025631205.1. Taxonomy (NCBI): domain Eukaryota; kingdom Metazoa; phylum Echinodermata; class Crinoidea; order Comatulida; family Antedonidae; genus Nesometra; species Nesometra sesokonis. The sequence continues at coordinate 5,848 of JAOTQE010101118.1, forward strand.
AATAGCTGAAGAATGTGCAACACAAAGTTCACAAATGCCTTCAACACAATTTGTAGTTAAAACATGCAATTTGAAACTATTATACTTATTATTATTATTGAATAAAACGTACTTAGATGCAGCGAAGTTGACACACTGATCACTGAGGAACTCAATCTGGATTGGTTTGTCACCCATGCAATATTGTCGAATCAGTGCCATAACACCATGTAGAGCTTTGCGAGACGGTTTATTTTCATGGAATAAATCTCCTCCAAGTAATATCATATCCACCTGTAATATAAAAAAATTTAGTACGTTGATTTTACTACTCTTTGAAAACAGATCGGAAAATTACAAGAAGCACTTTTATGGTGTCAACTACACACATCCGAGATCAAGGTCTTAAGTCATAGAAGCGGCGCAGAAGCGGTGCCGCGGCTGTAATTTCTATCCTTGCAATGGCGCAATGTGGTGTATTCAGTTGTGAAATGGAATATTAGTTTCAACATTCTAGATTTGTTTGTAATGAACAGAGATGACTTACTAACATTTTTTGAATAGTGAGATTTCCCATACACCATGTCCCTGACAATGGTTGTTTTAAATTATCAATATATTATTGCCATTTTTAACCCATGTTCGTAAGTACCTCATTTTTTTTTGCTTGTTGTAGAATTTCTTCAAAGGTTTGCAGGGAGTCATTGCATCGTTCTGCATCCTTATCCATGTACCCAATGTGACAATCAGTGGCTGTGAAATATTTTAAAAAGTAGAATAAAAAATTAGTATTGTGTGTAAATGAACTATACACAGAAAGACAGAGCAAAGAAAACATGACCATTCATGAATTATAATTCTTGTTTATATTCTAGCGATCTGATTGGTTGTTTATAGGTCACGTGCCACTCATTCAAAATTACTATTGCAAGAAAATGTTACTAATGCAAGGTAACAGAATACTATTCAACAGATTCAGATGAAGGAGAAAAAATTGTTGCTTGGCATGTGGTTAGACTTGAAACAATGAGATCGATACATGCTAGGTACCTGTTTTCCATTTAGGTGGTGGAACAAAGCAAACAAAACTGGCAGGTCACAGCTCGATGTGCGTATCTTTTAAGTAGTATTACCGAGTATGGGCCTATAAGTAGCCTAGTTTTAGGAGTAAAGTAGGCTAGCCTAGGCCTAGTTAATTAAAAGATGAATGTAAACACTGGAGGACCATAAACACATGTTTTATTAATAAAATAATAGTTTTGTTTGATACGACAGTACCGGAATTAATTTGTAAAACAAGGAATGTTGTATTCAACTCGGCTCCACCTCGTTGAATAGAATGTCCCATCTTTAACCTCATTAAAATATTTTGTACCATTGTACTCAAACATATTATTTTTCCAATACCACTAATGACATTTACTATAATGTCATTTTTATATATTTATTAGACATGCACAGCTACCAAAATAGTTATTCACTGTTGCAGCTGTATTCTGCAAATTCAGTACTGTACCCATTCATACTCATGGGCAAAGAAAGACACAACAGATAAAATACAATTGTTTCCTGTTTATCTGTAATTATTATACAATTATACTCTAAGTGAGAAAGAGAGAATGAGGAAATTGTGGATGACAATCGGTCATTGCAAAGGGACAATAGGTCCACAACTCTATGAAGATCATCCAAAAGAACATTTGAGGCATACCATGGCAAAACCACCAAGTTGCCACAAAATTGAAAAAATGTGTTAATACAGAAACCATATCACACTTGTGGTAAGCTTTAAAATGAGTGGTCAATTACCAAACCCGGACATCTATAGCCAAAGTTATGGAACAAAATAGACAAATTTCCTTTGTATTTGTTTATATTTCCTGTTGTTTATTTCTTTAATTCCCAACAACTTCCTGTGTGACAACTTGGTGGTTTTGCCATGCCTTGCCCCATTTTAAAACACATGGGAGATGTTCCGGGTTTCATTCTTTCCTTTTTAGTAACTTTGTTTTCATTATCACTTACCTACAAGTATCTTGAAAGTGTTTTCATCATCTTCATCACTACACAACAAGAATAAAAAATTATTACATAGCATATATCCATCAAAAATGTCCACAAGTTAGTCTCTAATAGTACTGATATCATGGAATCTATGGATATAACCTTATTTATCTCATCTTCATAGAAATGCCAACTGTACTAAAACTCTCATATTTTTTTCATGTGAATTTTTCCTGATTTTGTCGTGAAAGAAGTGAAAATTGAAATTCCCTTACTCCTGAGTACTGTATTATATCCATAGATGTATTATTTTAATGGCTAGATAGTGAACTTCCACTAAATACATAACCCAAAGTGCAATTCCATGAAAGTGCCTATATTCCGGAATCCAACCAATCAAATCGTGTTATGTTGCTGTCGCTGTTGCTGTCAAAATTGCACCCTCCATCTTTCATAAAAGTTTCAGATTTATCAGTAAATGGAAGTAAATTTAATCTCAATATAAAAATATTGGCAAAATTAAAAAAAGGTAACATATGTAATTAATTTGTATGACAAAAGAATGTTAACAATACAATAATTATAAACAGTTATTATTATTTAACTCATATGTTTGTGACGAAGTCTGATGACCATCAAATAGTAGACATCTACATGGAACTGCAATTCTACAGTGTTACAGTTAGTTCACTATCTAGCAGTAAATAATAAATCTATGTATAGTACTTATATCATGGAATCTGTGGATATTACCTTATTTGTTTTATCTCATCTTCATAGAAAAGGTCAACAGGGTTAAAACACTCATATTTTTTTCATTTGAATTTTTCCTGATCTTGTCGTGGAAGAAGTGAAAAACTGAAAATCCCTTTCCTCTGAATATCTTATATTTGATTGAAACTATGTTTTATAATGTTGGTCTGACAATAAATTAAAAGTACCACCAACTTACCCATCACCATTCATTGATCTTTGACTGTCTGACATTCTGTATCAAATAGGCCTATAGTTCTGTGAAAGAAATTACACAACAAAATACAATATTCATAATAAAAAAATGTGATATGGAATATTGTATTGTATTTAGTGGTACAGGGGTCTCAAATTGTTAAAGATGTAACATTAAAATAATCAAAAACTCATCAACATTAATTTAAAATTAATTTGCTAAAATCAAGGTAACATTCAAAGTAAAGAAATTGAGAACAGAAATTAGTGTATTTAAAAACAGTTTAATAATAATTCTACAGTGATGAATCATCAAAATTATCAGGGGGAGACCCAGGATCCAGGCAAAGTGCCGGCTCACCCACTCCCAAATCTGTCCCTAATTATAGCAGTTTTTGTTCATAATTAGTATTAGGGAAACTATTTTTAAAATACTATAAATTCTAGTGTCATAGTCATACCTTATACTGTATATTTATAAAAAAAAAAATTGCAAGTTAGTTTAAACATTTTTTTTTTCCTTTTTCAAGTGACAATACATTTTCAAAACAGAATTCAGGGAGAATGTGTCATCATTTTAAATAGTAAAATGGGTAAAAAAATTGAGATTTCTCCAAAAGTGAAGCGCGCGGGTGTGACAAACTAATGCTTTTTTATGGGGCCTAACCTGAATCGGCCCTTTGCTTACTTCAGAGTTTTTAAAAATCTGCTTGACAATTATGCAACTTACTGCAATATTGGTTGTCAAAAAAAAAAGAAATCATTCTACCACATAACATAGGCCTAGGGCCGTAGGTGGTAGGCCCAAGCCTAGGGCCTAGTAGTATAAAATAGAACAGCGGGTAGGCTAAACCTAAACAATAGGCCTATGTAAGAAAATGGCAGTTCACAGAGTAAGGCTACCCTATTCTTATAATGTTATTAGTACCAGACATCAATATAATTTAACCAAGTGTCTACTTCCCCTAGGCCTAGGTGCCTAGGCCAGCTTGTGTTGGGAAGGAGGCCGTTTAAAGCTCGGGAGAACCCGGGGACCTGTTGTGTTAGGAATTCCCACACACAGTGACAGGAGTCCAAAACAAGCGGCCTAGCCTAGCCTAGCGACCGTTCATGCTAAAAAAAGACAATGTTACTTCGATCAAACCAACGTTATAACACTACATATTTGATACTTACAATCTACTATATGTGTATTTTTACTGATGGCTAACACATTTCCTGCAAAAAGTAAACACGTTGGGACGAGTCCAAAGTGAATCGATTCGCGCGAAAAACGCCCTCAATGTTTCTTCAATCTTCAAAACTTTTTTTTCTTAACCGCACAACAGCTAGACGTGTACGTCAAATACATGATACATTTTGGAACCTCATGGAAAACATTTAAAACATACTTAATTATTTATAATACTGCAGTAATCATATTTTCTGGATTCTGATTTATCATACTTTTACTGTTTAAACTCAAACGATAATCTTATTAGGCCTATATATATATAGGCATAGGCCTACAGTATTTTTGTTGAGATACGTGACAATATAAATTTTAAATAGGACTACCAACGAGTAGACAGTTTTGTAATGGATGATCTAACGGTAACAAGTAGACTGTGACAATACCCTTTGCATTTTAGAGGACATCGTTATTTGGTTTTGCGTCGGCCGTGAATAATACAACTGATTCTTGTTTACATAGTCAAGCTTGGTGATTCATTCATTGATCCATCCAAATATTTGTATATAATATTTAGTTAATCATTATCACAGTTCAAAACGTGTGACATAGAATTCAAATGTAAGTTCATTCGTGTTTTTTTTTTATTTTGTAGTGGCTAGTTTTACATCAAACGGTAAGTTTCTTTTATTTAATAATAATAATGTTTTAATTAAATATCTTCAATTAGGTTCAGTTAATAATAGACATTAGTCAAGTTCTACTCCGTCATAACCGAATTATTTCAATAATGGTGAAGTTGTTTCACGTACATCCGAATTGATTTTCATGCTTCGGGTACCACAGGCACAGTTCAAAGACAGTTATATTTTTTTTCAATTTGGAGCATATCCTGGGAAAGAAAAAGTGTTACTAACTAAATTAGTCAGTGTTTAGATGGGTCGAATAGAATTGGATCATATTTCAGTGTGTAAAGGCCCGTTTATACCACGACAATAACGATCAACAATGATGATTGATAAAAAGATGTTCCTATTTAGAAATTATAAGAAATTGGAGAAGTTACATTCTAGAACGACAATTTATATATGAATTGTATTATATTCATGGGAGGATTTAAGGGGACCTGGTCGGCCCCACCCTTTCGAAAATTAAAAAACATATCAATATCATTAACATACAAACATTTTCAGCAAGAATTGACCCTTAACACGTCTCCCAGACCATTTCCAGACATCTAAGGATCAAAATTTCCCGTGGGAGCATGCCCCGGACCCCACCCCTAAAACAGGGGCGCAACCAGGTTTTTTGAAGGAGGGCGGTTAGGGATCGGCATCGACCAAATTCGGGGGCCCTCCCCTGGAAAATTTTGCTTTCTATATCGCCGGAAATTGCATTTCCGGTTAATATATTTTGCTACTTCGACCTAGTTTGAATAACCTCTGTTTAATTTTTTAACAAGTTCCTAGGCCTAGGCAAAAAAAGACATTCAATTTTTTTATCTAAATTTTTTTTGAAAAAAGTCAATAGACATTTGGAAGGAGGGAGGGGGATTGCAACCCCCATAATCCCCTTAGTTGCGCCCCTGTAAAAGTTTGGCTCTCTAACGCCCCCTTCCTTCCCACCCCCTTTCCAAAAGTCTACATCCACCCCTGATATTGACGTCATAATCAATAACACTAAAAAAAACATAAAACGCCGATGACTTTACCGTCTCTTTCTCATATAGTTTTAAGCCAGATTTTCAGTATTTTCGGTTTTAAGTTGGAGCCAAGATTTCCCCGAGGGTTGGGGAGATGGTTCGGGGTCTAACCGGGGGCGGATCCAGGACCCAGCGATAAGGGTGGTGGCGTCTTTTCCAAGGTCCGGGTTGCCGTGGTTCCCAGTTTGGTTTTGGAAAAATAAATCTTCCCCGATGGGGGGAGAGTGGAGGGAGCAGCCTTCTCTTAAGGGGGTCTCTCCGCGCCCTGCTGGTGCTTGGTGCCACCACTGGTTTCATCCAATTGATTGGTCTGACTTTCGATTGAGTAAGGATGCATCTAATCTTATTAAAACAGTTATTGTTTAGTATCTATGTCCGAATGTATGTTTAACTGGATTGTTTTACTAAGTAGCCCATTAGTAACACCTCAGATAAACCGGTGTTTGTCAATCGATACACTCTGCATTAAGTACGTGTTGGCTTCGGTTTCATACCGAGTTGGTGAAAGATGAAATCGAACTTGTTGATAGACAGATGAGACGCAGGATTCGGTTTCTTTATGGTAAATTTGTATCATTCAAATTTTCAAACTCAACATAGTAAAGAAATATTTTTTTACGGAAGCATAATGATTTAAAACTGACAGTCCAGTGTACGTACATACGGCTGCAGGTTCGTGCGCAGTTTCAGGAGCGCATCTTTTGGAAGATGTTCTCTATGATACTCCTGTACTCTGGATCATTGGCGAAACTGTGTTGATTGTTCTGCTGTGTGATGGGAGACTGGGCAAGTTTTCAATGTCCACAACTGTGCGCAATGTAGTCAAGTTGTATACTTTGCGATAGATTTACAAATAAAGGTAAGATTGGTAGACGTTTGTTTGAGAATATTTAAGAAGTTACACAATCTGTGGCGTTCTTTTAAAATTAGAGTTCTCTACGTTTTTCTGCAATAAACTCGTCTGGTGGATTTTTTGGACACACTTTTAAACTTTTTAAAGTCATATTTAATTAATAGAAAAGGCCTATATTCATCCTAATCTGACAAGCAAAATCGTTCATGTTGAAATATTAAATCATCACACGATGTCATATGTATATCATTGCTTGAAGACGAGTGGGTATGATGTCTTCTTATTATACGTTGATTAATGAAATTTTCGGCTGAGTTTTAACGTTTTAGAGTGGTGAGCCTACAGGATTGAAATTACGACTGGTGTAACAGTCACTGCGTTATTCGTTATTTTAAACAGGGTTCCCGTAGACCTGCCTATAAGGCCTACGTTATTTTACTTATAGTTAATTGCACAACGTATTGCAAGTTTTCAGCAAGTCTCGTATGACTTTAAAGAAAAAAAACAGACTAGCTTAAGGTGTTTTTAAGATGTAATAATCCAAGCTTCAACAATGATTAGGTCGATAGTTTAAAAGTATTAGCGTAAGTGTATTCTTCTATTGTTACAAAATGATGTTTTAAAATAAAAAAGGCATGACGTAGTTTTGTCTTAAATCGATTTAAACCGATGCTCTTAGTTTCAGATGTGATTATTTTATACTATAAAAAAAAAATCAAATTCAGCAATGTATGTAGAATGTGATATTTATATATAACAGCAATTAAAATAGCCTAAGTTGAAAATACGATTTAACATGCAAAGTGTAATCGTTCTTATAGAATATTTAAACATATTAATTATCGTTTGACGAAGCTATGTAATAGTATCAAAGAAGTCACAATAAATTAAGATAATATCAACATTAAAAATGTAGACAATAATAAGCCAGATAAATGTTTTTGATCTATCGTGAAACAAATCGCTATCAAACAAGTAACAAACAAATGAAATTAATTGGGTAATCGTATATTTGGAAACCTCTTTACCATTTTTAAGAGGAACAACCTTTAGGCCTAGATTAGACCTATAGAAGGGACATATCTCACTAGAAAACTGATTATGTAGAATATAAATGACTGAAACAGTTTATTCGCATCGTTGATCGTCCGGTATGTTGATTTTCGTTTAACATACTTAAACAAGTCGATCCGACAATAAGACGCGGAAAGCTGCGCACAGTATATAAAAAAGAAAGTTAATTCTTTGTACATGCGTTCAATCATTAGATTAATATTATTATTTAAGTGTAAAATACAGTTACATTAAAAGTGAATAGGCCTAAGCTAGCAGCAGAAGTCGGTCAGTGTCACCAACTCTTCTTGCAGTAGCCAACAAAATCGGACTAGTATCCCTATTCTCCAACCGCCTAAATATACAAGGCGATTGATGTGCAGCTACTGATCTAAAACTATACAAGCAAGATTAGCGACCATATGAAGCGATTCTGCGTCGAGTTTGCTTTTATAGTATTGACAACACCTGCTATGCAAATTTCACATTTCTGCGATTACGCCTGAATCGAGAGCGTAGTAGCCTGAGGCGTTATTTGCAATTTGCATAATCCTAGAATTAAAAATAATATATTACATACAGTTTTAACAGCGAAGACAGACAGACATACCGACAGACAGGTAGAGAGACATTAAACAAATCTTTATAGAGACGCTTTCCGCGTCTAAAAATCGGTTTGTTCTTTAAGTACGGTATCGAATACAGTATACACAATCGTGTTGAGATTCAATATTTCGACATTAATTATGTCCTCATCACGAATCTCGGCGAAATATCTGAACGTGCAGTTATTAGTTTTGGTAAACTTTAGATGTGCAATAAACAGAAGGTCCTTGATTATGATAATTATTGTGGGATTATTGAATCCAAACACGATGGCGTACGTGTATTTTAATACTTGGGATAGGCTATGTATGGTACTTTACCTGAAGTTGATCTTATTTATTTCAATCCAGACCAACAGCGAATCATCGCCACTAACAGGCTGGTTATCTGTTTGTTCTGGTTTCAAATTTAGCCGGTATATTTTTATTAATATCTGCCGGTTGTCCCAATTGGTCGGTTGGTCAGTCGGTTCCATTTATCATCGGTCTCCCTTACTATGATGCAACTAATTTGAATGCGGGTTGATAAACGACGAATCTCAGTCGTGGATCCAAGAGGGAGGGGTGTTCAACCCGAGCTAGCCCTCCCTCTTTTGATTTTGACGAATATCATTTGGACCTTTAAAATTAATTGTTTTGTTTGCAATAAATTGTGTGTGAAAATTGCCTCTCAGAAACCCAGGGACGCATTTTTTTTTTTAAATTGGCATGGGGGACCCTAGGCACATAGAAATGACACGAAGGTTGGCACCGAGCCCCTCTATCCGGCATCGGGACCTCTCTATTCAGCTCTGCTGGATCTGCCCCAGCATCTTGTGGGATCTTGTGGAATCATGTAGAGATAAAACACAGTACAGGCCTATAGTTAATTTCTTGGCCACATAGTTCTAGATAAACGAAATAGCTGAACGTAGTGCAGGAATTAGTTTTTGTAAACTCTGGATAGGCAATAAACATAAAGTCTTCCAGTGATAAATCATTCGAAATTATAAGCTTATGTATGTACATGGTTCAATGTTGTGGTTCAATGATGTAAGATCGAATGAATTCACACACATAAACGTCTTATATTAGCATACTGTAACAGGTTTACATTTTTGTCTAATATATTGATGTACAACGGTAGCATTGATGGTTTAAGATACATACTGCAGGGTAATAATCAGGAGCGAATTTAAGGGGGGGGGGGCGTGCCGGCCCCGCCCCACCCCTTAAAGTAAATTATATCAATATTATTTGTCTATAAAACGAAAATACTCAGCTAAAATTGATTCCTTAACACGATCCTGAGGTCATTTCAGGACATCTAAAGTCCAAAAATCCCCGGGGCAGCATTTCCCCCATACCCCCCCCTTGACTCTCTACCCCCCCCCCCTTTCAAAAGTCTGCATCCGCCCCAGATAATCTTAGTTAATCATGAATTAAATCTCCGCGTGTAAGTCCAGCACATCATCCGTTCAAACAGAGTGGCGGGTCAGGTCGGTGTGGGCATGGCGTGGGAGTAGAAGTAGGGGGAGGTAGGAATGTGTTGAAGAGGGCCTATTGAAACTTCACCTTATAAAGCAAAAGAAACACCAGGCCATATAAATTACATCTAAAGATCACTATTTAGGAACAGAAGAAGTGAAATAGAGCAACTTATATTTGTTGTTTGTTGCCATTTACTTTGCCAATCTGTCAATTATCCCCTTTCCAAAATCATGGATACTCCCCCTTTAATTTGTTCTCTTCTGACGACCGATCACTCGCGAATTTAACACAAAAGAAATGAATTGCCAAACCGTGACGCGATGATCTTCAATGTATTATCATAGGGCATTGGCGTTAAATCGAATATTTAATTATTATGTGATTGAATCAATAAAATTATTCACTCAAATGGCCTTCTGGTGGACCAACCTCCTATTCAAGTCCTTTATCGATCTGTTCATTCATCAACCTATTTAGCCTTGTTCTAGTGACTTAATTACTCACGCTCTTTGTGTTAAGTAGGACTAGCACAGTCGGTCATAAAGCGAATGTATACTAACGGGATATAGGAGATCAAATATAACTCATATTTTTAATTTACGAGGATATTTTCTGTAATAGGACATTCAACCCACATGTTTTTTGCAGGTTGGTACGCATTTTATTATTATTATATTCACGGTTAGCACCGTATAGAGGTTTTATTAGTTTTTTACTATTGTAAACAAAAACTGGACTGTGACTAGGGTACTCGAATCGTACCCGTTATAAATAATAAAATTAGCCTACTGTATAAATATAACGAGTAGCTCCCCAAACACTCCCTTCAGAGGAAATGAACACCGGGCTTTTCCCCAAAAAATAAGTTAATAGGGCCTAGGCCCTAGGGAAGTTCCGCAACTTTCACGAAATACAAACACGGATACAGTAGGCCACACCATACATTCTTAACGTTTGAATTGAACAACTTGAGTATCTGTCACAGTTGGTCAGTATTTTACGACGATCATCAACAATTTGTAGTTATAAAATCTGATATATTTTTGAACACATTTAGCACTCTTTAAAACAATGGAAGTGAACGTACCGTTTTCGTCATCGTATTTCGTAATGTGAAGTGAAGAATCAGCAAAGAGAGAGAAAAGGAAGCAGAAGAGGCGTGCACACCATGATCAGGAATGATCGACGGAGCCATGATGATGATGATGATTTCGTGCTGTAAATTTGAGAAACCTCAATATTTATTCCATCATCGAGTGTAGTAGAAATGAAAGTTTTTGCTAAATCCGTTCGGGATGAGCACCCCTTTTCCAATTTCTGAATAACTCCTTGTAGTTCACGCACTGTTTAAAGATGTATTGTCACTCAAAAATGGCCAAAAAAGTCATAAGCATTAATTTTGATATTAACTTGCTCATATTAATGTAACATCAAAGTTATGAACTTGAGAAGAGAAATTACTGTATTTAAACATTGTTTGATAAGATTGTTACACCAAAAAATAAGCAAGTTATTTTCAAAATCATTTTTTTGTCATTTTTCAGGTGACAATGCATCTTTAAAAGTTACATACCTACATTAATATTATGAAAGTTATTACGATTAGGCCTATTGTAAAAATAAGAATGCCTGCAATATAATTATATAAACATCTGTACATAAGGTGTACTAACTAAATTATCACTTTATACTAATTTTATCTTTATATCCGAAAGGTCCACTAATCAACTTCAAGAAAGTATAGGCCTAATGTATACTCCAAGCAATGAGATACACGCCATGAGCCATGTTTAAATTTGATCAGGTATCGGACTATCTTAACGAACCATAAACATACAAAAGATCACCACGGTTCATTGGTGTCCACACAAATGGATCGATGAAATAATTTTCTTAGTAGTTTACTTGTTGCTTGACATGACACAAGGGCCCAACGGTAAACATCTCTGAAAATGTGATGCGTTCGTATGAACCTTTACAATCGTAGTTTTACATAGGCCTAAATAGGCCTACGTCTTGCCTTTTCGTTCGGTTTTGTAATTATAAGTGCAGTTTCCGTCTGGGCTGGCCTCAAGACTTCGTCTTTTCTGGCCGCTGCCCTCTCCCAATATTTTTTTTTCATGGAATATCCAACATATTTTATTGTAACAGTGAATAATATCATTATTGGAAGAAAATAAATGTTCTGTTGAACTTGAACTATATAGGCCTAATATTTAAATTGAGGTTATTAAGTTGTAAGTTTCATACGTTTGTCTCTAATTACGGAGGTTTATTAATGAACTTATTCAGCTCTCTCTCACCATCATCTTGATGGGTTCCTCACTTTATTAGTGAGGTTTCGTAACTTTACGAAATACGGTAACGGAAACGGATACGTCATACTTAAATGTTTACTATTGTTAAATGTGTTAAAAAATATATCCAACCGACCTACGAATAATTGATCTACGAATAACTGATCAAGATATTCAAGGTCTTCAATTCAAACGTTACAAGAATTTATGTTGTATCCGTTTTCCTATTAGAATTTCGTAAAGTTACGAAACCTCCTTATTATCGGTACACCTTCGGAAGTTCAACTAAACTTAAAACTGTTCTTCCAGCTCATTAGTTTGTTACTCGACTAACCAGTACTGCTTATTCTCCTCATAAGGTTACCTTTCAGACCCATACTAAAGTTATTTTCCTCTTCACACATCCCACGTATACTTCTTATATGTGGTATAAACTTCAATCTTAGCTCGTCTTTTTTACATTCTTACCACCCAAAATCTTTTAAAGCTTCTCAACAAATTGAACATTTCTTAAATTTGTATCTTTTGATATCCATTGATTCCTCGACAATACTGAAGTTGTAAAAATTTATCGTTTTGACAATACCTGAAGGGTTGTCAAAATTTATTGTAAATAATGCATTACAGTACATACAAATGATATTGAGGAAAATAGACACAATCAAATAAGCATGCCTTGGTCTACACAAAATTGATCTTTACTAGCTACTTCTGTACTCGACATGATCCACCAGTCTGGATGTTATGATTGATGGTCAGTTACCATTCAAACAAATTGTGTACAAAAAATAGTACAAATATCCAAACTTAAAACGAGTAAGTAGTGTAAATTGTAGTAGATCTAAAGAAAGATTGGACGTGCCTTTGTTTAAGCCACTAAGATATTGAATTGTGAAAGTGATACGAATAATGCAGTCTAGCTACATGGATATTACCATTTCTATTCTAATTTTAATATCATTACCCTCGCCCCACTGAAGTGGTGAGAGAGTATTGCAATGAGCTGCGTCTGTCTGGGTGTGTGCGTGCGTGCGTGTCTGTCTGCATCGATATCTTAAAAACTATTGGGCCGATTTAGGCCTACTTGAAATTTCCAAACAATGTCATAACCACCTGTATCAGGTCCTCCCGAGGTTTGGAGCTGGTCCGTCTTACCACATGAATTCTGGATTATAATCTTTATGGTTTTGTGTCTACTGCCCTCTCCTAAGTGACATAAATATGGTAGATACTAAACATACCTTACTGATCATGCTGATACACAGTACTCTGGTACTATCTGTTAGCTCATAAAAATTCCAAACATAACTTTTCTTGACCCTAAGAATAATATAGTATTTTTATTCTGTGTACCAGCCTTATGTCCCTGGCCTAATAATTAGAATCATTTTCACTTGTAATTTTGGTCTTACTTTGCAATTCCAGATCTCATCATGGAGCTATAATGATCTGATCGTGGCTGTGGAGTATGCCGAGCCATCACCCTCATTTTTTCTTCACACTTCGCCCTGGATCCGCCCTAGGCATATTATTTCCGCCTACATCCCAACACTCCTATCTGATCATTTGTAGTGCAGTTGTTTTTTCCACTGAAATAACACACATAGTTTTTATTTAGACATGGAAAGCGTCTCTATAAACACTTTTCAAAAATGTCTGTCTGTCTACTCTGTCTGACTATCTCTCTATCAGTCTGGTCACGCTCGTTTAAACACACTGTTTCAAAAATGTCTGTCTATCTGTCTGACTATCTCTCTGTCAGTCTGGTCACGCTCGTTTAAACACACTGTTTGGGTTTCTAAATTTAATCACTTTGATGAGTCCAGGAACATTGTGGAAAGTTTTCTAGAATGAAAACTGCCTTTAGGCTGTTCACAAACAAACAAACACACAATCTAACAAATATACAAATAGGAAAAACATAACCTCCTCCAAAACATAGGCGAGGGTGTATTCGTTTACTACTACCTTGTTATTGTTTGGTTTAATGTTGAAAGTTACAAAATCTTGATTTGTAGGATATCCTAAGTAGACAAGAAATTTGTCACGGCACGTGCATGGTACATTTCACAAGACAGTAGCATTTCCATTCTAACTTTGAATACGAAGATAGATACAGTTAGTTTCCGAAGTTACAAACAAGTGGACATGATTTAGACCTTTTAGTCCATATTGGTTATGAATCAATTATAGTAAACGTCACAAGAAACAGTCCTTGTAGGCCTATAAATTGTTTATGTAGTATTTGTCATCCTAATTTTGAATGTTATATATTTGTAATGTCGGAGGTTATAGAAACTTAGCTATGATTTGACCTTCTAAATCATCTTAGTAGGTTGATATATTATGACTCATATTTATGGATATTATTATTTTATGGCGTTTATTCAGAATACAAATAAACTTCATAACAATAGAAACACTTATACCATAATTACTAACCAAGACCAGGCTTAAGCTTACAACGACACCCACAGGTTTACGAAATTGTCAGATTCAACAATGTATCCGTAACCCGCGTGTAAATCTGGGTTAATAACTTACATAGGCCTAACCCTTCTTACATTCGTAAAATGAGTCGGACTTGATTTATTGCTTACACATTTATTGACTCTGTTTAAATGTAGGCCTAATTTCACAACCGACTTAATTCATATTATGTGAACCATTAGAGAAAAACACTTCGCGTAGTAACTAGAGTATAAACAGTAATTTGGAAACGCACTCAAGTATATCGACAATCGTCACCGTCCTACATTTTAGAATGAACCACAAACTGTTACGCGCGCGTACAGAAACGCGCACACACAGACACAGCCGATACTATACATATCCACTCACCCTCCGTGCAATACGTAATTGATGGAAGTCCCTAATGACTCTAAACACCGTAGCAAATATAGACACGGTACTTTATATGAAAACGTTTGTCAATAACAATTTAAAAAAAAATAGTTTTGTAAGACAATAAAATCATTTAATATGGTATCCTGGATTTGTAAACACTCTTCCCACCATGAGATTCACAGTATGCTCATCATCTATAAACAAAAGAAGTCGAATATACTCTCAAAATTAAGAAATATATTGAAAAATATACCCGTATAAATGGGATACCAACATTTTAAAGTTACAATATCTGGCAATAAAAACTAAATGAAATAATTGTTTTATTTGATTCATATACTTTACATTTTTTTTGTTTTGTAGACAATTATAATCTTCGAAACAGTTGGAGATTTAAGACGTTTCTAATAAAAAAAAATAATAAACGAGACACCAAGAACAAAAGTCATTAAAAATTTTAAGAAGATGTGATGATTTTTTTAAAACGTGTTATTGAATATTTTACATTTACAACACAATTAACATAAACTGTGTCCTAATAAAATGCATTAACTATCAGAAGAGTTCATAGTGTAAATTTCGGGAGGGACACCAAACTGATTTCCAATATAAAGAAGGCTGCATTTTGTTTTGTTTTACTTTTTTAGATTTGTTTGTTGTAACTTAAAACCCCCTCTCATACATTTGAATGACTGTCAAATACCCATCATTACATGAAGGTTTTATTGGAAATACACCAAATCAAATTTTCACATGGTAAACCAATTTTGGGGACACCAAAGTTTACACGTAAAACCTTGTTTACGTACATGCTATTAATACCAAGACATCATTCTGGGTATAAAATTTATATTTATATTTTAGCTTAAAAATACTACTTATTATTTTTTGCACAATAAACCAACTTTACCTTGGAATAGAAAAGCAGCACTAAGAATCAGTGTATTTTAATGTCTCAATTTTTTAGTAAAAAAGCATCAAATTTGACATGGTTTGGCCTTAAAAATAGATAATTTATGAAGATGGAATTTAATTTGCCTTATTTAGTTAGGTCAATTTAATGTAGTCATCCGATAAAAACAAAAATGATCAAAAGGGGTCTATAAACAATGAAGAAATTCAGTAACTGTTATAAAACATTGTATTTTACTATAGGTACCCTAATTTATGGAAAATCCTATATGTTTTCTAAGGAAGTTTGGGAGGAATTCTTTACGTTTATCAAAAGCTGAGTTGGATTTTATTTTTTACAAAACTGTAAGTCACTTGGTATGGCGTATTTCCTAAATTTATTTATTTGTTTTAAAATTATTTAAATACTACAACAAATCTGAACAAAAGACTCAATGTTTTCTATATACAATTTAACTTATTTTTTCAATCGTCGTACTTTCTTAAGTTAAACCAAGTTTACGACGAGATCGAAAGAATTTTAAAAACAACCAGTAAATATTTAAAAAAAATCATATAGGCCTACTTTCCTAAAAAGTTAGAAACTTGAGTAGAAAATGGTTTTATTGAAAACTGGTTTAATGCATTTTTAGCATATTGGTACAGAATTCGGGATAAACAATGTTTAATTAGGCTACTATGATTTACCATTTAACACCTTGTTATAATCAGGGATTTGTAGGCCTATAATAGGATCTGTGCTATAAAAGGGCTAAAGAGAATTGTCCGAAAGCTTGGCTTATATTTTTTTCTCGCTGTTTTACAAACCTTCTTCAAATTTTAGCTTTTCTTGCCAAATTTTTGTAGGCCTCTCGATTGAGATCAAATCAGTGTTACCTACAGTCGTTCCTGTGTTTTGCCTTCGCCAGGTTTTATAATTTAAAATTCAGTTGTTTTTTTAATCAGTTTTGTTCCCCTTTTATACGTTTCGTTGGATTTTAAGCATAAGTTCTTTTTTTTCAAAATTATTTTTGTGCCAATTTCTTCTCAAGTGCCACAGCCTATACCTTTTATAGCTACTGTATTAGTACCTTTCTATGGTTAATGCTTCGGTGGTAGTCGTTGATCCAAAACAACTTACAACACTTGTAGATTCTTAGAACATTTTGATTAGTCAACTGGACACAATGTTCATGTTAACCAGGCCGAGAAGAGCCTGGGGATAAAAATTGTCCCCAAAATGATGGATGACGGAATTAACCGTTCCAGCACCTGTCGTAAAATTGTATTAACAGTCACATGGAACCGTTTCAGATTTTAAGTAGGTCTTAATATTGGTTACATACGTGACTGGACTATTATAAAAAATAACACCCTCGAGAGGTTCACCGTAACGTTTTATCAAACATATATTGTTTGGAAAATCATGCCTGCACGAATTAGATTATAAGTCATAGAACATGTAAACATGATGCTTAAGACTGGCGAGTAGATTTTGGATAGGCCTACGGTTAGAATTGTATTATATTCTCCACTGGACCGTCTTATTCAAACCTCTAGAATAGGTAAGTTAAATAGATTATATTATATTAATAATTATCTCAAAAGTTACACAGTGAAGTATGGAAATTTATGTATGCACGAAATGGGCTAGACTAAAAGAACACTCTTTATTCGACTATTGTTGTTAGAAATGGAATAAATGTTCATGTAGGGTATGAACAATATAGAATTATTCTCTGGACTATGGGAATATTAAAACAATCGTTGTAATAACGGTACTGTAAGAGATATTGCTACGGGTGACTATAATGTGTAGACATGTAGAAGAGAAAAATCTTTCTGCTTGAGATTGGAACTCGCTTTTTGGTTCGGAATATACAATCAAAATGGTGTGGTAAGGTGTAGTATATTTCCTATATCTCGATACCGTTATTTAATTAATTTATTTTTTGATCCGATAAGTCAGTTTAAATCCAGAGGAACTGTAACGTGCTATCAAACATGGCTAAAAATAGTTCATGCTAGCCACCGGTGTGCTAGCACGGAAGATATGCAATATGTACAAAACATGTATTGTGTATATACTGTAATATGATTAAGATTCGATTAAAAATATTCTATACTGCACTACATTGTACACTTTTTGGTAATCCCTCTCTGGAGTTGCAACAGCGTTTCCAGCATAGACATACTGTATTGTAGACTATAAACATGGTGCTGACTAGATGTACGGTACGCCGGATGCACAGTATATTCGTCAAAACTACTTTATATTATAAATTCGTGGAATAGGTAGAAAGACAAAAAAAAATTCCATCAAACTTTGGTATTGTTTAGAATTGCATGCTTGCACGGCAGGTCTACTATAACGCAGAGAAAATGGAATGTTTTTTGTACTATTAAAAATCTAGCAAACTTGGACTATTATTTTGAAATGGGAACCGGTAGTCAGTTTCAACTCACCTTGATGGGCCCAATAACATTCCCAGCTTGCACGAGAAAGACTATAGGAGAATTGTAAAAAATGATGTATGTGACTCGAATTTTGGTAACGATTAATCGAATAATGTTATCTATGGACTACGTCATACTATTATAAAACCTGAATTTGTTGGAATAGTCCGCCAGTTTAAAATCCACCCAGAGGTGCAATTTTCAATGATCAATTTTTTAGAACTTCATGTTTACACAATTAGAATATAATATTAAAATGTAAGCAGTCATGGTGCTTGAGGGATTATTTTATATTTTAATTAACTTTAAATATGAATAGGTAGTCAGTTTAAAAATTTCCTTAAAATAGTAAGAATTATTTCCAATAAACATTATGATGATTGTTTAGAATTCCATACTTACGGGCAAGACTTAAGACTTGTAAACAAATATTTGGAACTGGTTAATAATATTCTTCTCTGGACTACCATATGTTATAAACTAGACAAGTCATTTTAAATTCACTCAAAGTACAATTTGGCACGTTTCGATCAATTGTTTAGAACTTCATGTTTACACAAATTAGAATAACACATAGAATGTAAACAATCGTGGTGCTTGAGACTGAATATTGGATTCGATTAAAATCTCTATAATATTCTCTAACTGGACTACTTTGTATTATAAACTTCAATCAAATATTGAAGAATCTCATGCTTGCACATGAGACTATTAAAGATGCAGGTACTTGAGACTGTAATGTTTTTAGTTATGATTGCTAAATCTAATTCTCTATCTCGACTACGTAATAGCCAAACCTTTTGAAATAATCAAGTCAATTTAAGTCTCATCGAGAGGATTAATTTCAAACCTTATATTTCATGCTTTCACGACGACAAAAGCAGGGACAAACATGCAGAGTTTGAGACCGGAATGTTTTATTAAAAATCTAGTAGGCCTCCATGCCTGATACTGGGACTATTTTGACTTAATAGTTACGGTACCGTACTTGTTTATAAAAAAGCAACGGATTTTCAAGCACGATTACTGTATAAATCTCATTCCTAATAAAGGTATGCCTAAGCAATCATTGGTTAAAAGATGAATATTAGGTATAACATTTACTATACAATTGTTATTTTTTTTTAATGTTTTTTATTCTATAAAGGTTACGTATTTCAGCAATAGAAAGGTATCGAAGAAACGTGCACATTCTCATCGAGATACAGACTTTTCAAAAATACAATTTTAAAAATAGTTGATTTTATAAGAATTAGATTTATTTATAATGATAAAATGATGAAACTATGAATGAATCAAGCGTGACTCAAAATATGTGCATGTGACATAATTATTTTAATTACACTGAAAAAAAGTACTATTATATATTCGAAAGGTCCACTAATCAACTTCAATTAAGAAAGTGTAATGCATTACTCCAAGCAATGAGATACACGCCATCGTGACAGGATTTAATATTTCGACATAAATTATGTCATCATGCAGGAAAGATTCCTTGGAGTATGTATACTTTTTTAAATATGTATTCAGTGTTGTAGACCTGTTTGGTACCATTCAATAAATACGGAAGTTTCGCAACGTCACGAAATACGGAAACGGATATGCCTACGTTATAAATTCTTGTAACGTTTGAATTGAACACCTTTAATATCTGTCACAGTTCTTTACGATCAGCAATTCGTAGGTAGAAAGTTAAGCCGCCTAGATAAAGCCACCATGATTGTAGAAATTGTTTTTTTATAGCGTTTTAACAAAGTTAACACGTTTTGCCACTAATTTACCTTTTTATCAATGCAAGGGCTAGCAGGGGCGGATGCAAACTTTTGGAAAAGTGTGTGGGGGGGGGGGGGGGGGGTAAAAGTTTTAAGGGGGAATGCTTCCGGGGAAATTGGGGTCTTTG
>JAOTQE010101119.1:0-13904 GCA_025631205.1 Nesometra sesokonis
GGCGACAATGCCTACACAGTTTTGTCGTTCCCCAAGGACGACAATTTCTACCGGCGACAATTTGTGCCATCAATGCCCATCGGTACACAATTGTCGCCACCCGAAAGACAATGTGCCGGCGACAATTTGCGCCGACAGGCCCTGCACAAATTTTCGCCGGCGATGGCGACAATTTGTGCCGTCACAGAGGCGGTTTTAGGCTGCCTCTCCCCGCATACACGCTGGTATCCAAGCGTGAACATGCAAATCTGTTTCAGATTAACTTGTATGGACAATATCTAGGCGTTTTGTAATTTAGACAAACCACATAACACGTATAAACAAATGTTCCTCAATTTATTAAACCAAAATAAAATACAAAAAGAAACGATTGCGTCGTCATTATTTACAATTCAATTATATTAAGTTATTAAATTAATAGGTGTAGGTAGGCCTATGTAGATAGTCTTAACCGCCGAAGCCGTACAGCGTTCTCCCTTGTCGTTTCAGTGCGTAGACCACGTCCATAGCGGTGACAGTCTTGCGCTTTGCGTGCTCTGTGTAGGTGACTGCATCACGAATCACATTCTCCAGAAACACCTGCAAGAAAAATACCATTCAATCCACTTTATTGATACATATTATGGAAGGCATCGGGACCGGGACACGGTACTATGCGACATATCAGGATCACGAGTTTGTTAGGACTATAGTGATTTCTGAGCGGCGGGTTGAATTAAATCCAAATTATGCATACAGATTTATGGATGAGACGTCAAGTTTTTGGGTCTGGTGTACAATGTTCAATGTTGTTTATGTTAAGTTGAAGTAGGGTATTTTGTAATTTGTTTGGTGCAAGCATTATGTTAAGTAATGTTCATTTTAAAACAAAATACGTGGTGGTGGGGCATTGGACTTTCGAGTATTACCCAATAATATCCACAACTCCAATGGAACCTATCTGTTGGATACAGTGCGTCCCATGCGCCCAAATACAGTAAACGATATAAATTAAGTTCTACTTGCCTTCAGAACACCTCGAGTTTCCTCGTAAATAAGTCCAGAAATACGTTTCACGCCTCCTCTTCGAGCTAAACGGCGAATAGCTGGCTTTGTAATACCTTGGATATTGTCACGGAGTACCTTACGATGTCTCTTGGCACCTCCCTTACCAAGCCCTTTGCCTCCTTTGCCACGACCAGACATGACTGTGATGGTATGTTACAGATATTGCACAGTTTGGAGGAGGTCTGATTGAACGGTAAAACACTACAATACCACTGTTCTCTCCTTTTAAACAATGTGTAAATAACACCAGGACACAAATTTTTAATGTTTCCAACTAGCCAATCTAACGCAAGATAAAGCTAATCACAAACCAATTAAATTCCAGTATTTCTTGAATAAATATCTGACGCAAATACCACACATGTTTTCCAGAATATGGAAATTATTTGCCGTATAAAAAGAGTGTTTTGCTTTTGGAATTCATTCACAAAACAAAGTTCTGTGGCTTAACACATTGTTTTTTTATTGTGCGGTATATTTAAAATAGAATTTGAAACATGTCTGGAAGAGGCAAGGGTAGTGGTAAAGCCAAGGCAGGCAAGAATATAAGCAGAAGTCAAAAGGCTGGCTTACAGTTTCCAGTTGGTAGGATCTCTAGGTATCTCAGGAAAGGTAACCAGACGGCACTTGTTGGCATTTTAATATTAAAGTAGAGATGATTATCACGTCGTACTGAAGTCAATATTTTTTAATAACTTGTACAATTAGTATCAACATGTAATGTAGTTTGATTTATATAGCGCCTCATACAAAGTCTCAAGGCGCTGTGGACCAGATTCACATTCATAACTATTTACATCCGTAAGGGTCACGTCATGTCCTGCTGCCAGATACAGGCGCTCATTCATCTGTCCACGACAGGGGATATATGGACCAGTTCACCGGGGTAACTCCCTACTAGTCTTAAAAAATGTACTGCTTATAGTGCACACGAGCCGTATGTATACAATGGGCCTACAGTTTATAGTCCTTATCCGAGAAGACTTGTTCCACCACCAGATCCGTGGTGCGAGCGGGTCTCAAACCCATACTACTATTATTGCTATGGTTCACGGTTCCCCTGTATTGACCGCTCGACCATCCAGCATTGTACCTTGTATCCTTTAAAAACTTGTACAACGCAAATACTACTTAACCTACTAAGAGCGTGGGTTATAGGCCTAGTAGTTAACCAAATTAAATGCCTATAATTTAATTTTAAGGTAAATACAGCCAACGTATTGGTAGTGGTGCAGCTGTTTACATGGCCGCCATATTGGAGTATCTTTCTGCAGAAATTCTAGAATTGGCTGGCAATGCTGCACGTGATAATAAAAAGAGCCGTATTGTACCCAGACATATCCAGCTTGCTATACGTAACGACGAGGAGTTGAACAGATTGTTGGCTGACGTTACGATTGCTCAGGTATGTATGGATGGAAAATACTGATAGGCCTATACAATTTCCAAGTTAAAGTCTCGTTATTAACTAGAATCTATAATCTACTGAACCGATTTTCTCTTTTTGTTCATTGCAGGGCGGTGTCTTGCCAAATATCCAATCAGTCTTGCTACCCAAGAAGACTGCATCAAAAGCCCGTAACACGGAGAGCCAGGTTGTGTAGTCGACAACGACGTCCATAAATTTCGCAATGTCTTCGCTGCAATAACTCTGAATTTTATATATTTTAGATGTGTATTGTTTAGGCCTATTTTTAGTAATAAAGTTTAATATTGTATACTTAAGCGTGCATTGATTTTTTTTTGTCGTAGGCCGGAACAATAATGGTGGCGACAGCGGGCTACAAAACAAATAGTAACCACACCCTGGATCCTTTCCCGGTCGGGGAGTCCTGGCGCCACCAATACACAATAATTTCAAAATGACACCGTTAAAACGCGCCCTCTATATCGTCACACAAATTCGGTTCCTGGAAATAAAATTCGGTTCGGTTCAAATTGTAAATCCTCGACTACAATACAACAGCAAATATATAACGGGACCATCAGTTCTATTGATGTGATTCTACTCGTATACTTAGGAAGCTTGGGCCCCTTAAAAATCACCCCCGCACGCATCACTTTCAGGGAAATGTTCTGTTCCATTGGCTTGAAGTTGTTTAGATTTCTTAATATTAACATGAACGATATTTCTAGATCGCTAGTACACGCTAGAATTACTTACTTAGTTAACTGCTTAAAAGTGTTTATCATAAAGAGGTTTTAGTAGAACAATTTTAAACTCCGATTGGAAATTTTATAAACGCAAGTCTTAGTTATTAAGTAATGCTTCTGGGTTTTTAAGGGTGAACTGTTTTGCAGAATACAAGAGCGACAACGTTCACCATCGGAGTAATATTAATTTTGAAAATAATCGGCCATCAGCTGTCCCCACCTCTTGACCAAAATTCTGGCTTGTACACTGTTCAGACCCTAACACACGCACCAAGCTCACAAAATACAAATTAACATTAAACATCGGAAAAAAGTTGGTTTTATTCAATAATACGAATAAATATATTAGAAATATATAAAAAGGATTTTAATAATTACGAGTACTTTTAATCGTACTTCCTATAGCGTCGTGGTTATAAAATTACTTCCTATAGCGTCGTGGTTATAAAATATCGCATATTTTACCATAGTCATCCCATGATGCTATCTTGTTCCAAGCCGCTGAATTTACCTCCAATGAGAACGTCTAAATGTACTCGTCTGATATATATTTTTAAAATTATGAAACGCTTTACAGACGGACTAATGTGGAACTTCATACGATTAATTGTTATATACGTGGATATTTTACTGTTAAATGTAATTAATGTGTATTTACGTAAACACGTTCGTAACATTACACAAATATTTGATCCGTCTCGTGGTGCGGTCGTCGACAGTTTGGACACGGTTGACCATTTCTAATCACTTCTTTCTTTACACATCTACGTACAATAAAACAATAGAATAAGTTAATTGCAGAGAGTATTAAATGTTCATTACATTCCCATATATAAATGATTTGATCATAAAACATTTATTGTTAATTTGAAATGCGCCCTCTCTTTCGACACCGGATTCGGGTTCTTTCTAGAGTCCTGGGATTTCTTGTCTCCGTTGTTGACTTAATTTTGTATATGCCTGGCGATTCGAAAAGAAGTACATTCACTCGTGTAATAGATTAGTATTCTGTAGCTTGTGTATTTTTTCATGGATTATTGATGTCAATATCCGTTCCTAATTTAAAGCCAGAATTTAAGCTTTTTAAAACATGATAGGCCTATTTTACGGTGGATGTTCAAGTGAGAGGGATAGCAGAGCCGCCATACCATTGTTTTACCGTATATTTTAATGTTTAAAAGGGTGATTGTTGTTTTAACAGAACAATAATGGAAACGATTAAATTATTCATTGTATTTTCTAGGCACCTAATATATATTTTATAGATTTAAACAAAAAGAAATGGCCAAAGAAATTATGTATAGTCGAATCTGATTGAAAGTTAATAAATAATTAAGGGACTGACGTTGACGGAAGCCTATAATATTATTTTTAAAATCTTTTTTTTTTGTTTATGCAATGGTGTACTCGTGTTGGGCATCGGTGGTGCAAACGAAAAAAATAATGGTAATATATGGGTAGACAAACAAGTATGGCAAAGGCGGCCGATGTATGGCACTGCACTTTATCGTTATTGCTTTATTTTTATTTTAAAATAATTACTTAATAGAATGACAGACAATCATAGTTCAACATTTATGTATATTACTTAAGTCACTAGCGGATTTAAGGAAGGGATGGGTTAATCGACTTACCTCCTAAAATTGACCTGGAAAATATTTTCTACGTGGTTGAAATAAACTATTCATATATATAAGTGCAAGATGACTGTATAAGAACCGGTAGGACCAAAGCAAGAAATATTACGGTTGTAAGGGGTTTGTCGGTTTGTCAACATCCGGATTTAAGCCAACGCTGTACTTGTGGGCAAGCAAACGATCGAATGGACATTTAGAGAGTACTATTTCAAAGTATGCATAATTTCTATAAATTTGAAACTTACCCCCAAACAAGGCATTCATGCAGGAATTATGAAGAATGCCCTATCAATCAGTGAATGCTACCTCCAACATGAGGTGCCCTGGCAAAATCTTCCACAGCGATGAACGCATGAGTTCGAGCATGGCGTAAACCTCGTTTCGTATCTGACAAATTCATTATACGTCAAATGTCCGGGTCTCAAAACAATATCGTGTCACCCATTATGCTGATGTTGAATATGAACCTTCGTAGGTCTAGATAAATTTATTATTTATTATCTTGAATAATTTACATAAAAAACTTACGAGGCGTGACAGACGTGACTACAGGCGAGAACCTTGAGTACGTTCGGTTTATCCCCCATTACCGACTGACAGACGGCGCAACGAAGCTCCATGGCATCTATACATTTGTCAAACTCGACTGCGTGCTCGTGTGCGGACGTCGGGTCGTTGAGCCTTTGGTTCAGCTCCATTAATATCCAATGACATCGTAACATGAACATCTATTTTTACAAAAAAATATGTATTTATTTATGAACTTATTATTTTGTGTAATAACCAACAGGCAGTTTCCTCGCCATTCCTCTACGTCATGCTTTATGAGGCATAATAGATGGAGTATCTAGGAAGAGGGGTGCAGTCAGGGTTGAACCCGGTACCGTGCAGTGATGTGGATGTAAGCATGTTAATTACCAGTATCATTCCAATGATGTATACAAAATACATTTGGTATTCTGGATTTAGTGTTTATTTGAACGACTAATCGATATAAGTTTACGAGGGCCTGAATATAAAATTTGAACCAAAGGTTATACAATCCCGCCAACGATTTAGGCAATAATGGCGTTTCATAACCACCAGCCCTACCATACATCCCCTTGATGTACCCACAGTTATTCAAAAATGTTAGGGGCTATATAATCTTGGTATAAAGATGGTGAAATTTAAGAACGTCATTGCCAGTGACGGCGCTACTACGCAGGTAGACTTTACCCACCTCCCGTCGGGGAGCCTCCCCTCTCCCGGTCGGAGAAAAACTGTAGGTTTTGTCTGGGGCGAACTGGCTTTGTAGGGTATTATCAAAGTCCAGCACGTAAGAGAAAGCACGCAAAATACGGCAAATACCGTGTTTTTTTTTTTGGCTTGTCGAATTGAAAACGGGGAACACAGTAACCTCGGCTTTGTTATACCTATCGGAGAGTCCTCCCTGTCGTCGGGTATTGCCCTGCTGTCGGGGAAATCCTGACGCCGCCACTGGTCGTTGTTGGCAATTAATCTAGACATGAAAATTGATGTATTATATAATATACAAAGGGCCTACCTTGTTACCGGTAGCTCTAGAAAGGTCTAGCACTTTATGGAACATTTCATAAGCCTATATCAAAAGAAATAATGATACAATAATAATAAAAAATAACATTATGATTAGTACTGTTAATATACACATAAATATGCATAAGATATTTTAGTAAGGAGTACGATAGGCCTCCGCCCTAAGTAAAATGAAAAGATGGCCAAGATAAGCTTTGAATCGGTGGAAGAATTTCCGCGCAATATAGGCAGATATGAAAATAAAATACTGTAGAATTGGCGAAGTACTGTTAAGTACACCTTTAGTAACAATTATAGATACTATGAGTCCACCCGGGATCAAAAACCTGTATAGGTTCTAATAGATAAAATAGAAGAAAATATAAAAAGGTTGGAAGTATTCTAGGAGTGGGTGTAGAAATGGTCCACAGCCTTACATCCACAATTCCCAAAACATTTATTTCATAAAAATGCAACACAAGAAAACAATGTATATGATGAGGATCAACCTAGAAGTAAAACTATCTCAAGTTGGCACGTAACCATTTTTACAAAAATAAAAAGTAGGTGTATTAATAAAGCAATAGTGATAAGCTATAAGCACGACGAAACTTACAATGTTAATATTTAGAAAAAAATATATATCTTCAACTCTTGAACAAAAATATTTATGTTTTAAAAAAACCCAATCCATGGCCAGGATTGCCTTTTCTCTTCAGGTAATCATAGACGAGTTTACTAGTACGAAGAATGTTAAGGAATCTATGATAATGATGATAACAATCCATGGTAGGTAGGCCTACCCACTGTATCCCCAACTGTCGTATGACAGACTCACCTCTCTGGTTTTCTTCACAATTAGAAGAGACTTTGCCATGCCGGAGATGATCTGAATCTGCCCATGTCTATCACCGCCTTCGATGGCAAACCCTAGAGCTGACTCGTACCGTGTATAACTAGCCTTCAATAAAAGATTTAAATACACATCGTATTAATATTATTATATATACTAGGGCACCACACGATTAGTCCCGACCCCACCTCGCCCTTCAGCTGGACAAAAAAAAACACAAAACAAAATAATAGTAGGAGAGAGTAGAAAAATACAGTTGAGGGTTCTTTACGTTTGTCTTGCTAGTAAAATCAAACGCAAACTAAACCGAATTTCAGATCAATAGTGGTTGTTAGGTCGACATATAACTCATTTCCAAATTGCTACATGTGTGGTAACTAAAAGTCAAGCAATGGTGGATTCAGTGGCTTTTACTGGGTTCCGTGGCAAACGACGGAAGTGGTCTACGATTGTCGCCGCCACAGTCCTCTCAGAGCCGGAAAAAATGTACAGTGATAAAACGTAAAAATTTGAAAAAATGGTTGTAAACTATACCAAAAAAACTTTTTTTGTCGAATGAAATCGGAGTACTTGTCTCTTGGATTACGTAGTAGGTGATCCCTGGATCCTCCGCTACTGTCCAGACGACCTTTGTGCGGTTGGACAACACAGGTGAGGGATGGAATCTTTACGATTGTGTCGTTAATGCCAAATAATAATCATAAAGAAAACCGGAATTCAGAACAATTGTGGTTGAAAACCTCAATATATAGCTCATCACCAACTAATAAAATTTCTACAAAGTACGATGTGATTGATCGGTTGATTCTAGTGTTGTGTCACGGTAATATTATTTGATAAGGTTGCCTGCTAATGTATTAGGAGCTGACACACACAGCCTTTGACAACATGTAAATATACAATCCTTTGCCATTCAGAAGATGTAGTGTTACTATACAGACAAATGTAATGTCGCCGTTTGTAATGCCTGTCGCACTTTATAATAATGTTGTCGCATTGGAAGTAGGCTTGGTGTATTGGAACATGTGGGGCAAACGTCCTCACACAATTATTTCATCATATGTTTTCCAACTCGATCCCAACCATGGTTGGGAGTGAGTATATTTCCCGTTGTCCGCGATATTAAAATCAAATCTTGTGTTGGTTGGCTAGTTTGTTGGTTGGTTGGTTAATTGGTTGGTAGGTTGGTAGGATGGTTGGTTGGTTGGTTAGCTGGTTGGTTGATTGGTTAGTTGGTTGGCTGGTGGGTTGGTTAGCTGCTGGTTGGTTGGTTGGTAGATTGGTTGGCAGGTTGATAAAATGGTTGGTTGTTGGTTGGTTAGTTGGTTAGTTGGTTGGTTAGTTGGTTGATTGGTTGGTTGGTTAGTTGTTGTTGATTGGTTGGTTGGTTGATTGTTGGTTGGTTGGTTGGTTGGTTAGTTGGTTGGTTGGTTGGTTGGTGGGTTGGTTGGTTGGTGGGTTGGTTAGTTGCTTGCTGGTTGGTTGGTTGTTGGTTGGTTGGTTGGTAGGTTGGTAGAATGGTTGGTTGATTGTTGATTGGTTGGTTGATTGGTTAGTTGGTTGGTTGGTTGGTTTGTTGGTTGGTTGGTGGGTTGGTTAGCTGCTGGTTGGTTGGTAGATTGGTTGGCAGGTTGATAAAATGGTTGGTTGGTTGTTGGTTGGTTAGTTGGTTAGTTGGTTGATTAGTTGGTTGGTTGGTTGGTTGGTGGGTTGGTTAGTTTCTTGCTGGTTGGTTGGTTTGTAGGTTGGTAGAATGCTTGGTTGATTGTTGATTGGTTGGCTGGTTGGCTGGTAGGTTTTTTGGTATGTAGGTTGGTTGGTTGATTGATTGGTTTGTTGGTTGGCTGACTGTTGGTTGGTTTGTTGTTTAGTTTCGATCCGTCTGTTGGCCAATCGTTTTGTTTATCAGCTTGTCGGTTGGATAGCAAACGTATCTGATTATAATTTCGTTAATTTTGTTTACAATGGACTCTTAAAATAGCCTGTGATGTACAGATCTACTTCGACAGATTGACTGTTTACAACCAACAGACTACTCTAGGCACACAGCGATAAAGCCGGGCCTCATTCTCATTAATTAGTCTACTCTTGATTGAATCTTATTATCTGTCGGTGTAAAGGTGAAAACAGTTTAAAATTTACTTCTTATAATTGTCAAGGAAAACTGTCGATTAATAACAAAGCAATATAAATACATTGCAATGATTTTAATTATTTTATTTATTTTGTAATATTTACGTCATAGTCGCCTTTAGTTCTGTAGATATCGGCCAGGATGCACAGGCACCTTGCTTGGACAAGTCGCTCGTTGTGTTTGATCGACATCTTTAACACCTCCTGAATGGAAGAAATAACATTACTTATTAATTACACATTGTCATAGTCACTGTCATCGCCATCGTCACCATCACCACCATCATCATCACCACCATCACCATCACTATCATCATCACCATCAGCATCATCATCACCATCATCGTTATCGTCGTCGTCATCGTCGTCATCATCATCATCATCATCATCATCATCATCGCCATCACCGTCACCGTCAATATTTATCGTATTGTTTGTTTATTTATTTTAACGATAATTGATTTTACACAAATAAAATCAAAGAATAAAGCCATGTGACCTCGTTCTGACTTCGATTCATGTTCTGCAAGATAAACACGGGGCAATCGATATAGGAAGCATATCGGATATCTCAACGATAGTGAATTGATAACGTTAGAACACATAGCTCTAGACTATAGTGTTAATTTTACTGTTACACTTAATACGTAATGTGTCTCTAAAATAGGTCGAAATAAAGAAATAACCACCACCATCACAACCACCACTACCACCATCATCATCATCATCGTCATCGTCATCGTTATCAACATAATCATCATAATCAGAATAATAATCATCATCATCATCATAGCCAACGTCATCCTCACCGTCATCGTCATTGCCGTCGTCGTAATCATCGTCGTCATTGTCGTCGTCATCACCATTATCATTATCATCATCATCATCATCATCGTCATCATCATCGTCATCATCATCATTATCATCATCATCATCATCATAGCCGTCGTCACCCTCACCGTCATCGTCATTGCCGTCGTCATTACCATCATCATTATATTCATCATCATCATCATCATCATCATCATCATCTTCAATCAATTAATTGAGTAGGGCCTAATATAGGGCTACTAGTAATCAATTGAAGTAAGGTCTAATATAATCTATTGTTAAACATGACATAACCCCTGATTTAGGCAATTAATTTGTTAAGTGGGTCCTAATGTAATCAATTAAGTAAGGCCTATTATAATCTATTAAGCATATCTAAACCTCCTGATTTAGGCAACCAGTTCATTAAGTAGGGTCTAATATAATATTGTTAAACTTCTTTAACTAGTGTGGGGTGCTATAGAGCTTTGTTGAACTTGTGTTATATTATATAAACATACATAGGCCTAAATATGAATAATGAGTCCTCAACAGCGTCAACTTGGACTGATAAGATATTATGCATAATTGATGCGACTAGAGGTTCAATGGATGTTAGGTGTGACATTGTATCATTACATGTTATTAGGCCTGTATCATCCATTCTGATGCTGGCAGACACATCTAACGTGATACAGTAAACATAGGCCTACGACTGTCCGAATGTTTAAACAACATTCTCAGAGTGAATTGACAATTAATAGATACCAATTAAGCATTCACAATTTAGACTACAATGTATCTGTAATGGATGACCATAATCTCAAAAGCTAATCTGTTATAGTTTTTTTTTATCCTTTCCTATTATTTTTTATTCTTTTTCAATTTTACAACATGTTCTCGTTCATTAGCATTTTTGTTTATACTATAAAACTCAAGATATCTCGCACACCGTAGATATAGGCCTATATCAGTTAAATATCTCCAATTTATTAATTTTAAGAGTCCATCTTCCAAAGACATTAAGTGGAAAGAAAGTGTTAGGAGGATATGACGATAATAAAAATGAAATTATTTCAATATTAACTTTTTGTATTTTCAAATAAATTGTTAAATATAGGCTTGGTCTGGGAAAGGAATGTCTGGAAATGTTTTAGTTTGAATTGAAGAGTTTATTAGGCTGTGAATGTTTAATGAACAGAGAAAAAGCAAAAAAAAAAAAAAAAAAGGTCATCGATTGACATCGGTAAACTAAAAACAATGCTTGTATAACATTAGTTAGAATACAGATATAAGTAGTTGATGCCGCATTAAATTAGTCAGTGTCATGAATATTTTTTTCATAATATAAATATAAAATTTGAAAAAGTGTTAAAACATAGAAAAGCAAAAACAAAATGTCACTGAGATGTCAGTTTGTATAATAGTGACAGGAAGTCATTTGGTTAACTTTTGGCTACATTATAGTATAATTTATATAACCTCATTAATAATGATGTTCCTCAATTGAGGTGCACTGTATAGTAGGTCTACTAGTAGGCCTGTGTGTTGACTTCTCAAAATGTTTTAATATTTATGTTTTGTAATTGTGGAGACAATCGAAAATATGTTATAATGCATTTTGAATAAAAGTGGGACGACCCCACGAAAGAGAAAAAAAAATTAAGGGTCCTCACTCGACGGTGATAGTTTATTTTGGATTGTCCCGTCTCATGCCTTTGATGACTTCATATTGGTATGTACTGTTATGTTTAGTTTAAGAGACGAATAAATGGGAAACAAACCTTTAAAATAAAAGATGACAATGTCAAATGCTAATCTGATTTTGTAAGCCTATATACGATTTCTTTTTTTTTGTGGAGTGGAGGTGGTGGTGGTTGGAGAGGGGGAATTTTCGATAGGGATCAACATATTACTAATTTAAACAATATGATAATTCCAAATTAAAACAGATAAACTTATACTGTAGTAGGCCTACGGACAATAGGGGTTTGGTGTGGTGGTGGTGGTGGTGGTGGTTGGAGTGGGAGGAGTGGTGTGGCTTATTGGAAACCAACATATACGTCAAGTTGTGATATCAAATTGAGTATTTACCCAGACTATAATAATGTTTTGTAAAGAATGTTCACAACGTCAAAAACCAAGCTATAATATAAATACTCGTTGGGGATCAACAAGAGGCCTACATCCGAGTTGAAGCAGCTTGATAACTAAACATTTAAAATGTATACAGTACCTATAATACAATTATATGTTTTGTAATTAATGGCCGAAACATGTCACCAACTAATCTAAACGCTCTTTGGGAATTGTCATCTAGGGAGGAACATTCGTGAGTAAGGCCGCTTAATGATACCAAATTAACATTAAAATTTAGCGTACAATGTATGTTTTGTAATGAAAGATCACAATGCCACCAGCTAATCCGGGATGCGTTGTCGCTGATGACATTTTGAGGAGCAACATATCCGTGAGATAAGCGTTTGGTGATGTGAATTAAGACTTCAAATCCTAATTACCCGTCCGTGGCCATAATTAGACCTAAAATGTGAACCACTATACAGTGTAAACAGTACTGCCCTAATAGTCTTATTTTAACACAGATCGGCGTAGCCATGCGAAAGAAAATGGAACAACACACAAGCTGGTTTGACGGATTGACGGAACAATCGCCGGTTCTGTTTTCTACGAAGATTGCGTGTAATTATAAGCCTACGGAGATTAATGATTTCATATCAGATTTCAATAATCTACTCTGATTAAATGTACTGTGTTCCTTTGTAATTAACAATTATTTTGGATTTTGAAAGGTTTCTGTGATGCAAAGCGACTATGGGGTTTGGAACACGTAGGCCAGGGCCTGGTGATCGTAACAGGAATCGGGGTTTTAATCTCTATGATTACTCACTCCCCATCAGTTGCTTTATATGTTTCACCACTCCCCACCAGAGGCGTATTCTGACACGCTTGTCACAAATTGACCTCACCAATAACGAGGACTTATGATTTCTGAATTTCATAAATTAAATTACATTGACAGAATCTCAATAACTGCTAAGTGTTCATCTCAAACAGTTTGCGATTAGAATGACCGTCCTAATGAATCGCATGCAGAGGTCATATTGACAACAATAACAATCTAAACTGTAAAAAAAATCCGTATATTTACGAAAAAAAGTCTTGGCAGCCAGGATGCCAAGAAAATCCCGTAAATTTTACGGGCATTTGTATTTTTGTACAGTAAACTTTAAGGACATTTTACTGTTGCACTATTAATTTTATGGTAAATTCCCGTAAAATTTACGAAAAAAGCCATAGCATCCAGGATGCCAAGAAAATTCCGTAAATTTTACAGGTAAATGCCCGTTTTTTACAGTGCAATTTTGTACAGTGTAAGGTAGGATCAGAGGCATTTTATACTTTCAAAGGTTCCTGTGCCCCTCCTCATATCACGTGCGAGCTCTAAATTAAACAAAAACAATAGATCCTCAAATAGGCCTAGACGAGAAACCATTCCTTAAGGACAAAAAGAACCTTCTTTAGTTTATTTTGTTTCTTTTTTCCCTTTCAAATTTAAATCGCGGGAAACATGGCCGGCATATTGAAAAGTCCCGCTCACATATTAAGAAATTTTGGATCCGCGTCTGACCCATTCCCTCCAGTAGCGGCGCCAGGAATTCCCCGACAGCAGGGCAAAGCCTCCAACGGGGGGGGGGGGGCCCGGGTTCCCCGAC
>JAOTQE010101130.1:0-13904 GCA_025631205.1 Nesometra sesokonis
CGTCATTGACAGAATAGTGTTTGTAAAATAGAAGGTTTGTAAATGAGAAGTTCGTAAATGAGAAGGTTGACTATACTGTTAAGAGAGACAAGAAGTCATGAAGAGTAATTGATACAAATAGTCCTTAGATGCAGTCATTAAATTCATGTATTGTCATTTGAAAATTTAAAAAATAATGAAAATTATTAAATTTAAGGAATGATATGACATACAATTACAACACTATTGATGAAATTGAGATAAAATATTGATAAAAATTAAGTTAGATAAAAAAAAATCTATAAAAGGCCGGAACTCTTGTCATCAAAATCTGAAAGGTTTACTAATCAATTTCAAGTAAAAAAGTATAATACATAATCCAAGCAATGAGATACACGCCATCATGACAGGATTCATTATTTCAACATAAATTATCATCAGGAATGATGATGATGATGATGACATAATTTACATTGAAATATTAAATCCTGTAATAATGGCATGTATCTCATTGCTTGGTTTATGTATTATACTTTCTTACTTGTCATCAAATTTATATTATTTTTTTATTGTATGTCTGGCTATAATTGTTGCCAAATTAAAAGGTTTACCATTCAAAATTTAAGCTAAATTCCAATTAGGAAAACCTAAATTAGCTGGAAGCCTTGTAAAAATAATTCTTTGGTGTAGAAAATATCGTAAACATTTTTTGAGATATACTAATTTTTATTATTAACTATTAAATTACTTGAATCAATTAATTAATTTTAAAATTAATTTAAATTGTTTTATGTCATTCTCAAGTGACAATACATTTCCAATTGCTACATGAAATTGCAACATCATGGGAACAGTTCATAGCACTGGTCTAAAGGGAATGACTTGTTTATATATTAAAGGCAGTTTTACTCAATAATTAAGGCTATATTATTTTAAACAGGATTTTAACAATCATCACTGTAAATTCACACACTGCTATTAATTATGATATATTTTACAGGGCTAATAATTCTTACCTTTTAGATTTAGATTCTATAAAAGAAAGTTATTGCACACACACTGTAATAGATAAATTACACTCTTGCTTTTTATATAATTTGATTTTTAGATTTGTTATGTTGTCATTATCTTTATGATATCTTTAGTGCTGATTACAATATGCAAATTTAAACCATAAAATTACTATTGCAACCACACAGGTTATTATTGAAACCATACAAGTTACTAATGAAATGGTAATCCTGATAATTAGAAATTAGTGTTATTTAAAAACTGTTTGATATCTATTTTTATACTGAAAATGAAACAATTGTTATCATTTAGTAGCCAAAATTAGGGAAAAATATTTATTTCTAGGTACAATGTCATTACTATGTTCTTCAAAATAAGGAAGTTATTTTCAAAATAATTTTTTGATTCTTGTTCAAGTAACAATAAATACATTTCGTTAAAGATAATCTTAAAAGATTATTGGGTTTAGAAATATATAAGAAAACCTATGCCTAGTTGTGGATAAATTCCCCCAAACAATGGCATTTTTTATAGTAAAATTAATTTATTTTCAGAACATCTACCCAAAAACTGTAACAATAAACATCTTAACCTTAATAATCAAAGTATACAGTACATCAGATATACAACATATTTTCAAAGAAATTCTCACATCGATGTGAGGCCTCACCAAAAGTGAGATGAGTCTTATCGCTGGAAAAACAAACAATGTAGTTATTGGTACTTGGTGATTGACATACTTGCTTTCAATTTTGAGGTCCTGGGTTCGAACCTGCCTGCCACATACTTTCACATGACCTAACAGCAACACTCCCTAAGCATAATAAGCCCCTTTCACACACAAAATACCGCAATTT
Source organism: Nesometra sesokonis (assembly GCA_025631205.1). Taxonomy (NCBI): domain Eukaryota; kingdom Metazoa; phylum Echinodermata; class Crinoidea; order Comatulida; family Antedonidae; genus Nesometra; species Nesometra sesokonis. Next base: position 1,848 of record JAOTQE010101130.1, read on the forward strand.
TACCATAACCATGACGGCCTTATTGCCAGTCTAAACCCTTTCACACAGAAGATCAAATTCCGGTACATGAGTTTCCTGTGTGATAGGGCCGAGCGAAAGGCGTAAAATTACAGGTTCCCAATTTTAACATTTGTTTAGTTATGGTTCACTGCGTAAGCAGCCATTACACTGTGGAACCTTTTATATGCATCCGGCCTAAGGCAGTGATGGTAATATAACGGTACCATGTCTAGGGTCTGACGCAGTCTAACGAGTGATGGCACTGTGCCGGCATTAAGGCCAGCATTCGCGAATTACCGCAAAATTCCCAGTTTACAGTTTGTGTGAAAGGGGTTATATAGTGAGACTTGGTTTGTGAAGCATGATGTAGTAAACTTACTGTTAGGTGTGGCATAAAAAAAAGACTAAAGTTCTCAGAAATGATTTCAGATATTGTATGTTGGCTATTATCTAAATTTTGTGATGAGACCTCATATCTTTGGTTATGAATCAAAGTATACATCACATTTCAGCATATTTACAACACCATAGATGCTAATATTCGCAAATATATGCATTTTTGCATAGTCAACGTCTAATACTATTTTAATACAATTTCAGTATTTATTTGATCTTATTACATTTCTTTCAGGTTGTTCCATGGCTCTCTTTCAACTTTTAACTAGATTATTTTTAACAAATAAACACTATTGTGTTTATATTTACAAATTAAAAATAAATAAAAATAATTATTTATATATTGCATGTACTTTAAATTTATCAATATATTCCAAGCAATATAACAAATATATACACAGTACATGTATTCCATGTTTAAATTTAGGTGTGTGATATCCATAAAAACACATAACATATAACATATGAACAAGTAATTTTAATTATATATACACCATTATTGACTCAGATATATGCCCACTAACCTTGACATATAATGACAGTGTGTAATGTGGACATATATACTCTAGTATAAGCCGACTAACCATAACATGTATTAACTGTGTGTAATGTGGACATATATACTCCGGTATAAGCCCACTAACCATAACATGTGTTAACAGTGAGTGTGTAATGTGGACATATATACTCTGGTATAAGCCCACTAACCATAACATGTATTAACTGTGTGTAATGTGGACATATATATCCTGGTATAAGCCCACTAACCTTAACATGCAATGGCAGTGAGTGTGTTATATGGACAGACTCTAGTATAAGCCCACTAACTTGGAATCACAGTCACTTGATTTTTTTGGGGGGGGGGGGGGGGGGGGGGAGGGAGAGATGGTTAAGTATATCCGAAAATCCAAAAGTATGATGCATTTCTCAGCTTGTATGAAAACAACTCAAATACTGAGATGGGCTTATACTTGACAGTGGGTTATACAGAGGCAATAGGGTTACTTTCATATAATTTTTATAGTTATTATTCTTTATTATAGTGTAAATCATACATTACGGTATTAACTATTATCATTAACATAATAAATATTTTACACAAGAACAAAACAAATCTTTTTTTCAAATGAATTATAAAACAATTTCATAAAGCTGCAAACCCTCCATATTGTATGATAAACAACTTAATTAAGGGTTGCAATATAATTAACAGTGTGTTTACACCCGGGTCACTATAGTAAAAGTAAAAAATGCTTCATGTAAATACAGTACATCATGTAAAAAAATATTCACAATTTGTAATAACTATTTTTCATGTTATGTTACAGTTAATACAACTCAGATAAAACTTATAAAACCCAAAACTTGATAATTAAAAATAAATTATATACATAAAAATACTATAGATTTGAGGAGCACACATTGAATTATAATATTTACATAAACCATACATGTAAAATTATACAACTTTTAGGCAGTATATTTATTATAGAGGGTTCTTCATAATAATAAAATCAACATTTAAATGTATATGAGGCCTAAATTATCATATTTCTGGCCATGTTTCAAAAGGAAAAAATTATCCAATACGTATGATCAGATAAAAGTGCTGCAGAAACGAGTGTTTAACATATTCTGACGTAATAAAATTTTCAGATAATTGTCCGATTCTATTTCGAATAATTATCCGATAATTGACGTAAATGCGATAATTTTTTTACCTTTGACACGGGGTCAACTTTGATCTTGTTTTTGCAAAGATTTCAATGTGGTGCCACCAGGATGCCACACGAGGAAATTACCAAAAATTCGCCGAAAGTAGTGGCAACACAATGCATTATGGTCTACACTGAGTTTGCATAGCTATATTTTTAAAATTGATTTAATAGGATATTTGTGAGGTCTCACCACAAAATGAATCACATCGTAGGTGAGATCAAATTGAGATAATCACCAAAATAGGTCTGAAGTCAAATTTTTGAGAAATTTAGTTTTAATCCATGATGAGTGGTTATGTTACTTATATTTCATTGTAATATACTTTTTAGGTCCATTTTCATGTAGGAAAGTGTCCTCCATGCAGGTTTTCTGAGATTTATAGTCTTTTAATTGTTTATTTTTCGATTACTTTATGGACGATTTTCTCAAAACCGTGTTGCCATACATGGAAACTTCAAATGCTCCTATCTATGGATCTATATATTCAACGAATATCATTTAAACTGTAGATTACAGCTTATATTATCCTCTATTTTGGATTTTCCTACCATAAGACTCATTTTGTGGTGAGAGCTCACATTTTATCTAATAATCTGAAAATCCTGTGGAAACATGCCTTTGCCCAAGCACAACATTTTTAATAATTTGGGTTGGTCAGTCAGAAACCTTTTTTTTAAATTTTTTTACTAGGACCTTTTTACTGCATATTCTGCGATTTTATTAATTTTAAAAGTTTATTTTGTATGCATTTTGTTTTTAAAGATTGAATGATCTATGGATGAAAACATGAAATTAATTTATATAAATAATATTATCCCATTATTATTTTCATTCTTAATTTTATATGCATTTTGACATTTAATTAAATGCATGCTATATAGTTTTCTGCTTTTTCTAGATATTAGTGATTTGTGGATGAAAATATATAATACATTTATTGAAATAATTTATATAATATTAATGCAATACAGTATTGTTTTCATCCTTATGCATTTTAAACATTTAAATGTATGCTATTTTATGTTTTTTTATAATTCAAGATAAATATTCTATGGGTGAAAACAAGTAATAAAGATATATAAATAATTTATATAATAACTGATATCATAAATGCTTTCATTCATTGTTAAATACATAATTTGGTATGCATTTTAACATATTAATGCATGCTTTGCTATATTATGTTGTCTTTGTAATTTAAAGTAATCTATATATAGAAAAATGTAATAAAGTTATATGAATAATTTATATTATGCTTGCTGATATGTGTTAGTTTCTTGTTAACACTATATCTTCATATTTGCTTATTGCATTATTTTTATTTACCTTTGTGTATACATTTTGAAACTCAAATGCATGCTGCTTTCTATTAAGATATTGATAATTTGCGGATAAAAACAAGTTATATAAATAATTTATATCATGCTTGCTGATATTTATCTTTCTCTTGTCAACACTTGGAGATCTTCATATTGGCTATTGGGTGGTTTTTCTACCTTTGTGTATACATTTTGTAATCCAAATGCATGCTATACATATATTTTCTGTTATTTAAGATTATTAATTATCTATAGATGGATATAGTTGATAGTTACATGAATAAATTATATATTTGCTAATAGATTTGTCAGTATATTTAAGATATGTCCAGACTTTCCGATTAAAGGTAGTGTAACATATGGAGCATACTATTGTGTCTGAACAAGATGGGGATTAGCGTTAAGTCAGTGATTAAGCCATGTCCAGGGTGTAATTAGCGCCAGCGAAAAAGTAAAAAAAAAAATTACTTCCCTGGTTTTAAGCCCTTTCTGTTGTAATATTTGTTGTATGGTTCTTTTCCAAACATTATATTTTCTTCTGAAGGGAGGTGCCCATTTTTGCTTAAGGGGGAGGGAGGGAGGGGAATGAGGGTGTGCTCAAGGTCCCAACCTTAATATTTTTATGTAAAATTAATTTTTTTCCTACCGCTGAAGGGGGGTAATCATGCACCCTAAGCCTTAACCATGGATATGTCGCTGTGTGGTAGTATCAAGATTAACATATGCTAATGAGCTAACACTTCGTACATTTAAATAACCCTATCAATCAGTCTGTTATGGCTAATTAAAAATAGCAATAAGTCTGTATTAGCCAATCACATTTGAATGCACTAGTCATATAAAGTGACTGGCTGCAATTTTAAAATGTCTTATTGCTAGTATTCAGGGCGTTTGCAAATTCTCGGAATACGAAATGAAAACGTCTTGTAACATTTTAATTGAACACCTTCAATATCTGTCACAATTGGTCAGTATTTTACAATGATCATGAACAATTTGTAGGTAGAAAAATTGGATATATTTTTGAACACATTCAGCAACTTTCGAAAATGGAAGTTTTTTTTTATTATATTTCATAAATTTGTAAAACCTCACTATTACCAACATTTGAGTCTGAACAGCACTTGCCTTGACATCTTGGCTACCTAAGCATAACAACTGATTAGGGCAGGTTTTTTTTAACTAACCCTCCAATGTTGTACTGACCTCATGTTGGGGTACTAGATCATCCATCATTATTTTAGACTCGCGCAAATATGACGCAGTTACCAGTGCACCAGCCTGCAATGAATAATGATAATTGTAGGGATATTCCTAGTTGTGTACATCGTTGAAATTAATTTATGTTAAGAAAATCCAGAGCATTTCAAGTGAAATAAAACGATCGTTTGAATAGTAAAGTGAGTAAAAAAAAAATCGGGATTTGCTCAAAAGTGATGCGCGCAAGGGTGATAAACTACTAATTTTTGTTATGGGGGCCTTATATCATGGTATGTGTTAGCTACGCTCCACTTTAATCGTGAAATTGAACATTACACTTAAATGGAATTTCTTTGTTTACTGACATTAAAATTCTATGATGATGTAAAAACAATCATATCAGAACAATATACTATAACAATAAATAAAAAATAAATTTTCACTTTTATAAGTGCATATTTTCATGCAACATTAACATCCCTCTGCCTTTTCATGCATCAAGATTAATAAAATAAAGCACTGCGGAAATCTCATATACAGTACGTAAAAACACCCCGCAAAATGTTTGCGCAAAAGATTAACTGAAAAAATATACATTTTTTACATTTTATTGTTTATAACTATTTAGATATAAAAATTTACAATATTCTATATTGTAGATCGCAACATCCAATAAAATAACAAATCAACCTGTAGCATCTCAATAGAAACCATTTGAATTAATTATAAACACCTTAAAGTCAACACCTTAAAAACTAATTTAGAACACATTTTAAAATATTTAATATTTTTTACAACTTTGAATGATAAATTAATGAAATATTAAATAAAACAGTTTGAAAGACAAATGAATTTTAAGACTAAAAAATTAAATTTATATATTATAAAATAAATTATATTCATATTCTAATACAATAAGCAATTTCCTTCAAAATAAATAAATAAATAAATAATAATAAATAATAATAATAATAAATAAATACAATAAAAATATATTCCATCTGATACAGATTTTAAAAACTAACAAATAAATTTAAGGAAGTATTATTTTTAATCAATGATGTAGTTTTTATTGACCTGGAGGCACAATCAGATGTGCATGCCTCATGGTAGGCATTTGCTACAATTTTTTTAGGCTAGCTGTCATTGGCTATATATTTCATAGGCATAGCCTAGAAAAATCTAAAATTCGACAAGCCTTTATTATATAGTATAAAATCGATGCCTTAATTTCTTGAATCTCATTTGGGCTAGACAAATGTCAACGAGGCTAGATTGGACCTAAGCAGACATAGGCATTGTCACTGGCAACAATTCTTAAGTTTTTTATTGCTAGCTTTAGTTAATCAATCTACTGTGTCTGAACACTTTAACAGATTAACTTATAGTATTAGTTATATCACCATTATGCTTTTTGTTTAAACACACTCTGAGTGATGGAAGTTACACAGGGGTGGAGTATATTTCATTGGAAGTCAATATATGGTTAACACTTAACACATATAATTTTAAAAAGTTGACAATAACCGTATGTTTATTAAATGACGTCGCTAAAATTTTATAGTCCAATTTGAATCAATATATGATGAGTCAATTATTATTTGATTAATAAAAAGCTCATCACTAAATTATTTTCTAAATCTGATTTTTTTTTGGATAAAACATTATGATAATCATTGTGTTTATTATTGTGTTTCTTTTATTTACTACTCTCTTAAAACCAATCGCCCTTTGGGCTATCCATTTTGTTTGTTTTTATGGACAATTTAGTTTAGAGATAATATCCTCGCTCCTCCCACGAACTGGCAAATTGCAATTTTTGCATCAACATTTTTATTTTATTTTCAATTTATGGCTTTTCAGAAGAATAGATTAGTCCAATCCCCAATTTAGAAATCAAGTTACTGTATATAATAATTATTGTAACAAGATGTTAAAATTAGTAACTGAAATTAAGTTACTAATTTAAGTGATGAATCTTAATTTTGTCATCATATTGATGTATTCTGCATGACTAATAGACATGCATATTTTTGGTCAGGCAACTGACAAATACCAATAAAATTACACTGGAAATGTTCCCATAAATAGTGAATATGGTAATTAATTTCTTGGTAACTCATAAGTTAATATAAACAAAATTCCAAATATAATTTTCCAGACGTGTGTGAAATATTAATGCTGTAAAACTTTATTAACATACAAAATGTCGTGTTCAAATATCAAAAACTTCAACTTTGTTTTTCTCAGTTCAGCAATTTTTGCATCAGTACAGTTCTTGGGAGACGGGATGATATGTATGCTTACATTGGTTCATGTGATTGGGAGTTTTTAAAAACTTCTAGTTTCACATGAAGTCTGAGTTTCTGAGTCGGAGAGCCGATTGTTATGTCAATTTCTCAAACTGTTATTATATATAGTAATTTAAAATAAATAAATTATAATACTTCAAATCATACGTGTTAAATATTTCAAATAAATATATTCAACACATGTATTTTATAGTTAAATAAATTGATTGGACCTGCCAAAATTTAACTTAAAAAGGACAAGATATTGTTTCAGTCTCAAACAGAAGTGCAAATGTGAGAAAGACTACATAAAGTAGGAACATACAACCACCAAGCACTTTAGTCATTCGCCACTTGGATGCAATGATGATTATCATGATAAAGATGAGCATAGCAAAGAGCAGGAGTATTGAGCAGAATAGATTGTCACTATGAACCGGAGCTGGTTTGTTATAGATGATATAATACAGCATCCATGGAAACGGTAACCTAGACGAGAAATCAAAAAGCACTCTGTTAAAATTTTTCAATTCAATTCAATTAATAATCATAATCATTATCATAATCATCATCATAATCTTTATTCATCCTCATAATGAGAAAATTACATTGCTCGTCTTAGAAAAACAGTAAAGATATTAAATCGCCTTAAAACTGAATTAAATTACAATAAATGAGAAACAGTTCCTAAACAACCAGTCGTTGGTGTTCCCGGATGCCTGTTGGTATGAAGGAGTAAAGATAGCGGTTCGTACCAGCAGCCAGACCTCAACCACCCAAAACAAGCACTTCTGAGACCAACTATTTCAGCATGTAATGGATGACTTTCGTCTTCAATCACAACACCAAAAAGTCTCAAAAGACTCAACGGACTGCTGCTCCAAACCCACTATCCTCCCAACCCTTCTAACCACCCGATTTATACGATCCCTATCTCTCTCTGCAACATTACCTCCCCACCCTGTAATACAATATTTCCAAACTCCAACAATAACAGATTTGTAGAAAGAAATCATAATATTATTTTTAACATTAAACTTTTTCAATTGTCTAAGACAATACATTCGTGAATTCATTTTTTTCATCCCCAAATCTATGTGATCATTCCACGTTAACTTGTTATTGAAGACGATCCCTAGATATTTATAGACATCGACTCTTTCGATTATGTTACCCATAGTTTCTACACCTTGATATTAATCAAATAAATATCAATTGGGGCAAGGCCAACTTGTCACACGAAGTTATTAAGAAATAAGCAAATAAACAACAGGAAATTTAAACAAATAAAAGGAATTTTTGGACTATTTTGTTCCATTACTTTGGTTATAGATGTCTGATTTTGATAATTGACCTCTCATTTTAAAGCTTACAAGTATAATATGGCTTAGATATTGATTCAATTTTCATTTTACAATAACTTTGTGGTTTTCCATAACATGCCTCAATTTTATTTATCTTAAAATGCTGGGGTCGGAAGATACCATCAATTCTTGATAGAGTTGTTCAAAGAAGTCAACTTTATATAGGCAACTTCATCAGGACCTGTTTCAACAGAAGTGTCTAAGTTCCAGCAACACTCTTATACATACATCTAACTATGCTTCATGTTTTGTTATAAATTGCTTTATGACTATATTGTTACAATGGTGGTATGTCACTCTCAAAATATGATGTACACTTAAAAATAGCATCAATCAAAATGCCAACTTCATGCCAATGACTACCAGATGTCTCTATGAAGACGGTTACTTGAACCAACCAACCAACGACTCTGGAAAACTAACTGGCAGTCAGGGTTGATTTCCTAGGCTGTCTGTACAGAGCTTTTTTGGTGAAACTAAAAAGCAAGTCTGTTAGTTTGACCGAATACGTCCAGTGTGAATAAGGTGTAAGGTAACAATGTTGGTGGAACTCAAAGAACAATAACTTGTTAGCCTTACCCAATTGTTACATCAAAGATGTTACTACCAACGGAACTAGAGACTGCCATATCACCCAGGCCCTTTCTTGCCACAATTACACTGGTGATCAAGTCAGGAATACTGGTGCCAGCCGCTATGAATGTAATGCCCATCACCTATCAAAAACAGAAAAGAAATAAAAAGTTACATTTAAATGAATAACAAAGGAGACTGTCAACCTAAAAAAAAAACACCAACTGTCAAAGTGCCTATCTGCCATTTCTTTTAACATATTGGCCGATATTTGATAAACTTGTACAGGGTATTAATAATTAATAATGCATGCGTGGGCACATATCAACTCACTGTGTAATTAATGTTGTTATTAATATTAATGGTACGGTACAAATTATTAATACTCATAAAGTGACATTTATATAGCGCTTATTGCAAAGGCCTCTAAGCGCTACACCCAGTCATTGAAACGAACACCTATGAAATACAATCAATTCCACAATGTTGCAGCTATACCGGGTGGGCATAAAATAATTGCCCGTACTTTGACACTGGATATCTTCAATACCCTTTTTCGTCAGTTTCTAAAAATTTACACACTCAAAGAACATCATGTTCTAAGTATACAGACCACCAAAATCAATATAATGAGTCAAAAACGCAAATTCCAGAGATTTCTGTTACGTCTATTGCACGCAAACTAAAATGGAATCATTTTCGTCCACGAGGCCATTCTTTTTCTCCATTGAAAACTTATTTTTAAGGTTTCTGTGAAACTATTTTCTTTTCTGTCAAACCATTATAATTATATTTAAAATTTGTGTTCGTGTGTACAATTTTAATTCATGTTCTTTGGTCATATTTCTCACAGAACTCCAAGATACTCGAGGTTCATCACAATCTGTCCCTGCAATTTGTCAATGCAGATATTTGTATTCTGTGAACAAAGTGCTTCTTCCATATATGAAAATATTTTTTTGGAGCAACACAGTTTTGGGTCGACGTCCACTGCACAGCTTCCCTTCTAGAATACCTGTTCTTTCAAATTTTCTAATCGTATTGGTAATTGAACTTTTATTCCAGTTTTTTTTTCTCATGAAGTAAAGACTTTCACAATTTTTTCTCTCTCCAACACTTTTATTGAAACATGCTGCTATCAATTTCTTGTCCGCACCAGAAAAAAATATCTTGATTCAACAAACCTCATACTAAACTGGCAGAAGAGTGTCTTAGACACTAGTGCCACACGTTTTTTTTCATATGATCCTTGATTGATGCGTGTCATACAGGCTCATCGTGTGCTCTGCTCATGACAACTGATGCGCGATATAATGCGGGTCACCGGAACGCGTGTTTTGGAGGCTATGTTTTCATTTTAATCCTGTATAAAAAATACTAGGGCTATGTACTTGAAAATTGGTTAATATAATACCAACATAATGTCATTTGAAAGTGTAACGTTTTAAATAGTTTGACCATAGGATAATGGAGCAATACGTCATCAAAATACGGACAATTTTTTTTATGCCCACCCGATATACAGTGCATATGGCATTTATACCTCCCAGGTACCTACTTATACTCCTGGGTGGAATGTGGATAAAGTGTCTTGCTCAAAAACACAAACCGATCACAGTGAGACTTAGACTGTCGACCTCATGATTAAAAATCAGAAATGCATCTCCTGCACCAACATGCATTTTAACTGGTTGGTAGGATTGGTCCATTTTTGGGTGCTTTGTTTCGCTGTCTCGCCAAAGCCCTAATTTTTACGCTTTTAAAAATACATTGGAAATATATTGATAATGAACAAGTGGTCTAGTTAATCTATAAAATTAACCATTAAGAAAGCAACTCATAATCTAGTAAAGCTTTTACCACAGACCCTTTGAGCTGTGGTTTACAATTTGCATTAGTAAGGATCCAAATGTAGTGATGGCTTCATTTGTTTGTGGTTTCTTGTTATAAAAATTGGTCACGGTTTATGGATTAAACTAAGGATTTGTTTGAAATAATTATCGATGACCGATGACTTATAAATATGCAATAACAATAAATTATAAGGCTATATAATTAATTTTACTAAATAATATATTTGGGGCCTCTGGTATAGTGTTCATTTGAGTGTATATAGTTTTAAATTAATGACAAAATTTAATTTGACACTAAGAAGACTTCTGTGTTCCATTTATAATGATTAAAATATAAAAAAGGCCACCTTTTGGGACAATTTCTTTGGACTTGATTTCTGCACTTGATTTCAAATTTAATTTGTTTATATAATAATTCCAATAATCTCCTAACAAGCGTGGTATGAATAAAATACTTGAGACTGATTGCATGTTTTTATTCATAATTAATGTGAGTTATTTGTATGAGAAACAGTTTGTATTCTACAGCAAACATTTAAACTGCAATGATTGGTTGAAAGAGCACCATGTGATTAAAAATATTTCTAATACAGTATTACAGTATGTTGACGTCACATTGAGATAGAGTAGTATACTGTTTCGCAAAGTGACGTCACTGACAATTGTGATGTTTACAAATTCTTAAGATGGCAGCCCACAGGCCTAATTTCTAGCCGTTTTAATCAGTTGAATGACGATGATATAGATGAATTTATCAATTTAGTCGACAGTTCAAATACCCACAAACAAAGAAAGTATGGAATGTCCATTTTCAAGAATTCTGTGGAGATTGTGGAGTGAATTTTGAGGAGTTTAGTCTCGAAGGTTTTGATCGAACTAAAGGTAGCCTAGCCTAAGCTATTTGTCTTTAAAATGTTTGATGTAGAATACCAAACAAATAAGTTGCTTAATTTCAAATTTCTATTGGCCTCAGTGCTTCCTAATACATAGGACTATTCACATCAAGGCTGTGCCCCTCAGTGAATTGTACTATTTGGAGGCACCTCTGGCCATAGTTTTAACCACAAACTCTGAACACAACGTTTCTAGACATGGATGTTTAGTCTAGTTTTGGGTTTGAGAGCAGAGTGTCAAACTAACTTTGATTATATTTCCATGGGTGGTACAGTGAGGTTGTACACCTCCCTGAACAGTGGGCCTTAGGTCATTTTGCATGTACTACGCGAGTTGTGTGGCCGAGCAGTTAAGGCAGGGAACCGTGAGCCATAACAACAGCATGGGTTCGAGGCCCGCTCGCACCATAGTTCTGGTGGTGGAACAAGTCTTCTCGGATAAGGACTAT
>JAOTQE010101141.1:0-13904 GCA_025631205.1 Nesometra sesokonis
TCATTCATTCATTCATTCATTCATTCATTCATTCATTCATTCATTCATTCATTCATTCATTCATTCATTCATTCATTGATTCATCCATCCATCCATCCATCCATCCATCCATCCATTCATTCATTTATTCATTCATTCCATACAGAGTAAAAATATCTCTCTATCTTTCAAAATATTATGTACATCAAAACTCTCAAATAAAAATTCACACCCTGATAAACACTGACCAACAATGGAATATAAACCATATTTTAAATGGAATAAACAGATTAAAATATTATCACCCTTAGTTTTTATAATATAACTTTGTCTTGATTTTAGAAATGCTCTTTAGCTGGCAAGGACGCTATGCCCCTGACTGTGGGGAGAGTTGCCCACCAGCAGGAGAACAGACACTCACCATGCCGCTCATGGAGACATCTGTTGAAAACCCAACTGAGCTTCCACTACCTAAAAACAAAGGTATGTATATAAAAAACTAGTTACTCATATCTCAAGGAGCTTCATCTATGTACCATCATTTTGCATTATATTAAAACCGCTTATCTATGAAGAAGGTACCCTTTGAAAAAAATAACACCCTCTGACAAGGGTTTTTTTTATAAATAATGCCTGTATATTCATATGTATACTTGTAGAGCATGCTGACCATATCGTTGGTAGTATTCCGTGATATGGTAGTTTTTATAGGGTTAACCCTGTTAACTACCTACTCACTACCATGCATAGCAGAGTTTTTTATTTTCAAAGGGTACATTGTTTTTATAAAGATATATGCTATTGTCGCTTGAAAATGACCAAAAAATTAACATTAATTTTGAAATTAACTTGTTCATATTAAGGTACAATCAAAATTAATAACTATGAATAGAAATAAGTGTATTTAAAAATTGTTTAATAAGATTTCTACACTGAAAATTACCAAATTTATAGTGGCTGACAGTCTTTTGATGTTTATTGGCTCATTTTTAGCATATAACCTTGCAAAACTAGGGGTAAATATTTTTAAATACTCTTAATTTTTATTTTCTAATGTCATGGACATAACGTATTTCTTCACAATAAAAATGTTATTTTGAAAAATATTTTTTTTGTGTTTTTGCCATTGACAATACATCTTTTACTAGCCAAATGGGCTATGTATAGTTCCCCAAATTGATGTGCTTTTCATTTTGTTTAATTTGTTTTTTTTTTTAAATCACTGTGTTGTTGACTTATAGTTAGCAAAGTGAGTAAAACGTTTGATTTGTAGCCTACCAAATCAAATCTCCTTCAGGACTACACATTTTTTTTTTTTGAAAGTTTGTGGCTTTGGTTATTTTCTTAATAATACACCACAAAAAAGATCCATTACAGAATCATATGCCCTAAATTTTTTTAACCACCAAAAAAGATCTCTTACTCAGACAGGTAGTTGTACAGATCATCTAGCAGAACTAATAAAAATGTTACGCCAACAAGCATTATTGATATTCAACCTTAGTTCGATGAAGTGCCCCATTGATGAGATTATGTGATTGAGACATTTGGGTAAGGGACATATAATACATACTCCAAGCGCTGAGATGCATGCTATAGTGACAGAATTAAATATTTTGACGTAAATTATGTCATCATCAGGAATGAGACATTTGAAGTGCTATGAATTTGTCAAATACAAAACCAATGATGCATGGCTTTGTTGTCGGCGAACTTGACCACTCGGCCATGGCCACCAAAAAATGTAAATTATAGACATAATTAAAGAAGCATCACTCTTTATAAAATAAGACTAGTTATTGCAAAACCGCCAAGTTGGTGCACAGGAAATTTTTGAAAAATAAGCAATAAATAAAACCAGAAATAATTAACAAATACAAAGGGTTTTGTTGTATATTTTGTCATTTAAATTAATTTATAGATGTCTGATTTTTTTAACTGACTCCTCAATTTAAAGCTTACGAGAATAGAGATATAGTCTTGACAATTACACAATTTTCAATTGTCTTAAAACTTGGTGGTTTTGCTGTGATAAGCCTCAAATGATTGCATCGCCCTTTGAAAAAAATAACTCTGTTAACATAGTAGATAATGGTTGCGACAAGGTAGATAAAGGTAGTTAACAGGGTTAGCCCTATAAAAACTACTATACCAAGGGATACTATCAGGAATATGATCATAAATGCTCTACTAGTACTTGTAAAAAGGAAAATACAGCCAATATTTTGCATAAACCTTCACATTTGCCTTAAGGTATTAATACCATGACACAGGGTAACTATATACTACCTTACTAGGTTGTTCTCTGTGGTTTTAGGTAGATATTCCTAGTAATTTAACATGGTAGATCTACCTAGTCAGAGGTTGTTATTTTTTTCAAAGGGCTGTGACTATATATTTGTATTGTTGTATAAATTTGTATTCCAAGAAATAAAACACATTCTAAAATTTTTTTAAATTGTTATTTATTTTTAGCTCTGTCAGCTTGTGCTCAGCAACAGATCATTTCCCAAATGGTCCCAGGTGTGTTCAGACCAACCTGTAACGCTAATGGTGCATTCTCTCCACTCCAGTGCCAGCCCCAGTCAGGCATCTGCTACTGTGTTGACACCAATGGTGTACGCATTGAGTCAACTGAAGCCAAAATCTATAAGACCAGTCTACCAAATTGCGATCAATACTGGAATGGTAAATTCTTACTCTTTTTATATATGTATAGTCTGGTATACGTTCTTTCATTCTTTCATAAAAACAAAGCATACAACAGGGCAAAGGATGAAACAGTAGTCTTTCAAAAAAATAGGCCTATACAGTTAGACATAAGTCACTCAAATAAACCATGTCAACAATCCAACAAAAAATATTTGCTATTTAAGATTTTTAGCAACAGTCACAATAATACATGTAGGCTACTAACTCCAATTGGATTCACTGTAACAAAATGAAAATATTTGGTGCTAACATTTTTTAAGCAGGATATTTTGATGCTTATGGTGGTCAGTGGAGGACTAAAAAATATTCTATTTAGTGATTGTATTTCAAAATAAGCCTGCTTTGGTTAAAAGCCTTGGAGTAAGGTTAGGTGG
This sequence comes from Nesometra sesokonis, assembly GCA_025631205.1. Taxonomy (NCBI): domain Eukaryota; kingdom Metazoa; phylum Echinodermata; class Crinoidea; order Comatulida; family Antedonidae; genus Nesometra; species Nesometra sesokonis. Next base: position 3,066 of record JAOTQE010101141.1, read on the forward strand.
AAAAATATCCTCCCACTGTAATTTCAATCCATGCTTGTAAGAAAAATAACTGTTAACATGGTAGATAATTGTAGGAACAAGGTAGATATAGGTAGTTATATATATCAAGGGATACTACCAAGGATATGGTCAGTATGCTTTAGAAGTTTATACAAAAATAAGTCATTATTTAGAATAAACCTTCAGAATAATTAATTACAGCTGACATTATAACAAACAAGCAATTTCTTATTTACTATAAGGCATTAATAACATCAAGAGAAAGGGTAACTATCTATTTTACTAGGTAGTTCTTTGTGGTTTTAGGTAGATCTCCCTAGTAATTTAACATAGAAGAGGGTGTTGTTTTTTTAAAGGGATGCTTGTGTGATATTGTGAATTCAATATGTATATTTCTGTATTGATACTCAACTTTAAAACTTTTTTTAAAAACCAAAAAACTTCATCTAGTAATTGCTAAATGATGTTTTTTATGGTATATGAATGGACGAAACTCCAATAACATAGATATGAATATATTAATAACTCAACCCTTTCTAAATTTTGTTTTTATGATCAGTGACTTTGGATGTAGTTACCAACATGACCTCTGCCTATCCAGAAGTCTTCCAGAAGGCTAATGCCTTGACCTTTGACACCATCAACATCACCTCCCTAATGAACTTCACCAATACCAAGTTCAACTTCACCAGTCTTTTCAACCAGACCACACTCTCCATGTTCAACCAATCACAATGGAATATGACCCTCTACTCACTCATGTTCAACTCATCTCAATGGAACACGAGCCTCTACAATGATACCGCCCTCTCCACTCTGATGAACACAACAACGTGGAACACCACCCTGTTCGACACTGTCTTCAATACCTCCATCTGGAACAAGACGGACTTCAACGGTCTTTTCAACGTTTCGCAGTGGAACACCACACTGTATACAGTCATGTTCAACAGCTCCCTCTGGAACACAACATTCTTCGATACCATGTTTAACGTGACTCAGTGGAACACAACAATGACTTCATGGTTGATGAATCTTACAAGCTCCGAAGATTGCAAATGTAAAAACAAAACTAAGATTGTTAGAGGTAATTTTTTTTTGTTCTAGTAAATTTCCACGCAGAATAGGTACTTTATCATCTAAACCCCCGTTCCGCAAACTATAGGCCGCGGTTCGAAGAAGGGCCGCAAAACATTTTGTATATGCTGCGAATCTATGGGGTCGCTGATAATTTTCTAAGGCAGAGAAGTTATCATAATGTGCCTGTAAGAGTGCACCAGAAAGCACAGAAATGAAAATTTTCCCAGGACCTAGGTGGGCCTAGACCCACGCCTTGTGCCATAAAATTCCTATTCAAATCTGACGTCTTTTCTTGTCTCTTACTTGGCCTGTCGTAAATGCCATTATGAAAACAAGTTTTTTATTAATTTTATTAACTTTTCAATAGCGTCAATGGGGTTATTGGGCCACTGATTGGTGCTAAATATAGATAATTAAAAAAGTTGTCTGAATGGGGTCTAAGTTAAGTTTCATTGCTTCAGAGGAAAAGTGCCAGTGGCGGTCGCAGAATAAATTTAAGGGGGTTGCCCAGAGTCAAAATCCTATAGTTGGGGCAACCTGTGTCCCCGATAGGGTTTAATGAGTATAATATGCGCATACAAATTATTCTCTGCCAGCCCCAGAAATTTTAATATTGATACTCGATGAAATCAACATGCTGTACTACTTTCGGATTTTGTATGTTATTACAAGAAAACTATGATATTAAGGGTGTTGCCAGGGCAACTAGGGCACCCCTGCGTCCGCCACCGAGTACCATAAAGTTAAATATTCCTCAATAAACAGCATAAAATAGGAACATTTATAAGTTGTTTTTGTTTTTTTTTTACTTGTCAAAATCCATTGGGCCGAGCACCCACCCCCTCCTCAATTCCTGGATATGCCCCTGGTTGTCAAGTATCATAAAATGTCCGTAGAAACTACAGAAATTGGGCCTAAATAATTGAATTTCAATTCTGAATTTTCAATTCAATAATTTCAATAACATGCGGAAATGAAGAGAAACGCTACGGATATCCATACCAACTACAGGTCTTGAAATGATTAAATATTTGGCATTTTTGTTTTTTATTTTGCTAGTTTTATTAAGTCATATGAGTGTTTAGAGATTTACAATTCCAATTTAACCATTTTCATAATTTAATTTCTTAACTTTTTTTCCTTATTTTAGATTGCTTTGAGATGCAGAGGCTCGCTAGCCTGAACCCAGAAATGGAGCCACCAACATGCAACCCCAACAACACTTACACTTCCTTGCAATGCAACCGCAGGTCCGGCTACTGCTACTGTTCCTACCTTAATGGACTTAGTATTCCAGAGACTGTTACTCCAATCATTGAAGGAACCCCATCTTGTTGGCAATATGCTACAGGTAAGAGTGAATAGTAGGAACAGGTAAAAATAAGGCATAAAAAAGGTTTATGTTTGGCCTCCCTTCTTCCACCTGTATAAAAAAGTTGCATTCTGTTTTTTTGTTTTGTCATTCAAATTCTTATTTTAAAATAAACCATTATATTAAAAATTGAAAATCGAAATTAAATTAATCTCCAACTCTAAAAATCTTGGATCTCATTTTACAGCACAATTGTACGTTAGGTAAGTGTATTGTAATTTTATAAAACACTTTTGATTTTACAGGAATAAACTGCTAAGTTGTATCCAAGTGTTGTTTTTAAATTCAACTAAAAAAAAACCAGATGCAGATTTAAGGGGTTTAACAGGCTTAAGCCCCCCCACCCCCCAAATTGATATTTATTGTGGTGATGATAATAGACAACAATTGATGATCACCAATTTTTCTTTTTTTTATATACTTTAATTTTCAAGAATATCTTATTTATTATGACGCATATGCATCTATGAATGATTTATGGCACTATCCTGTTTGTATTAGTAAAGGGTCTTCTCATGCCAAGTGTATTTGTACACTTCTAGATATGGCCCTGACTTCATCTTTATATTAGGCTAGTCGTGGCAAAACCACCAAGTTGTTGCACAGGAAGTTATTGAGAAATAAGCAAATAAACAACAGGAATTATAAAGTAATACAAAAGAAATTTTTGACTATTTTGTTCAATAACTTTAGTTATAGTTGTCCGATTTTGATAATTGATCCCTCATTTTAAAGCTTATAAATAGTGTAATATGGCTATGACAAAAACTTCAATTTTCCTACAACTTGGTGGTTTTGCCATGACATGCCTCATATTATGCTTAATTGTACTTGTATTATACTTTTATTAGTTGAAATAAATGTTATTGAATGGAAAAAAAATGATAGTGACAATAGCTTTTGGTAACAATGATGATAAGTAATGAATCTGGTTTAAAATACTATCTTCAGTGAACATTACCAACATGACACTGACCGAGGAGAAGATGTCCAACTGGACAAAGAAGGCCTGGACAGTTGCAAACAGGGGCATCATCTGGAACATGACCCTCAACTATCTTCATCAGATCAACAAGAATTTTACCAGTAAGTACAACCAAAGTAGTCATGAATGGGGCGGGATATGAGAGATGCCGAAGTATACCGATTCATCTTCCTCTTGGCTATTCCTACTTAATGTAAGACATAGTAAAGTCAAAAAGTAAATACATTGTCTAAGCCTGAAGGCTCATAGGGCTGGAACTTATTTCCAGTTTCTGTAGCGTGAAGCGGATGAGAGTGAAAATCGCCAAAGAATTCTCACCTTTGAACAAAACCTATATATCTTTATACAATTTTTTCAGTGTAATATAGCTTGATTGTCTTTGTGATTTGTGTATACATTATGTCCTTTTTATATTTGGTGTCTATTTTTAATTTATAATGAATGTTTTATATTTGTAAATATCATGCAATCAGCCATTGGCTGCGAATCTCATATTGAATAAAATAAAATGAAATAAAATTAAAGGTTGACGATGATGGTCTATGTTCTGGTATTTTGTTAGTGGAGTTCCTTCATGTCAGAGTTAAGCGGCTTTCACATCTGTTCAGGTTCAGGTTCTGGTTTTCGATTCAGAACCGGTTCCTGTTCCATTTTTTTTCGATACTGTTCCCATCTGTTCGGTTACTGTTGACTCTTATCACGATTGCGCTGACATCATGGCCACTGTAACGACCGCGCGAATGATTTACTGATATCTGTTTTTCATCCGGCGAAATGGAAATCACGCCTCTATCGATTTGACCACCAACTTTAATGTGAACCCTTCTTAAAATGTATATACAAGATCCTTTATTTATAAGTTCAACACCTTCTGACATGTTTATGTTAAATTACTGGTCATAAAACATAGGCTCTACTAGTACTAATGTACATGGCTGCTTATATTTTCATCCTATATTTAATAGATCAATTAATGCTATAAATTTGAAACTTGTAAAACCTGGAGAATTTCCTGGAGAAAACTAATACGAAAATTCATAAATTCCGGCAGACTGTGAGATTAACTAAAATTTCTGGAAACTCAAGAACATTCCTGGAGAGCTCTCAAACATTCTCCACAAGACTTTAATCATCATGCTGGTATACATCAAGTAGTGAAAGAACACAATGTACATCTAAGAACTCGTGAACAGGTAGTAGATCAAAGTTTATAAGGTCATAACTGAGTGATTTTCTACTTTAATTTTATTTTGAAAAAGTCTAATGGTGGATTTAATTTGCACCTGTATATTTAGCAAGAGCATCATCTATTTTAGATGGCAGTAAGATATATATAATACCACATGGTCTGAAATCTTCTATAAACTGTGTTTTCTTTTATATTATTTGTTCTCAGTGACTTACAAATCCTGCTTTATTGGAAACAACTCCATTGCATCGGGAACCAATGCAACATTCGGCTGCCGTGTATGGTAAGAAGATATTTTCCTCAATATTTTTTTTTCAAATCAACAACCATTATCGAAAACTAAATTGAGCTGGAATATTTCAATATCACCCAATGATAACCCAATGTCTGAAGACTTGTTTTAAATGGGGTCCATTTGATGGTGATTGGACAGTACACTAGGGACAATCCCCTACAGAAAATAACATAAAATGGAAAGTACTCGAGACACTGGATGTCAAGAATGCAAGAATACTATGAAGGGCTGTGTTTTCGCAGGAATTTTAGCTGATCCAATAAAATATCATAATAAAATCAAAAGTAAAAATGAAACTATGTGCAAGTGTAGATCATAATGCATTGTGAGTTCACTAACTTCCAGTGAATTTTTGGTGATTTTCCTTTTCTCTCACATGGCACCTTGGTGGCACCATGATGATATAATTGCAAAAACAAGATCAAATTTAACTCTGGGTCAAACGCAAAAAATTATCGCATGTATTTATTTTGATGCTGTGTGTAAATGCGAATAAACAAAAAAAACGAATGAACACATTATTTGATTTCTTTCTTTTCATAGCAACTGTACTGATGGAATCTGGGAGTGTACATTCAATGAAACATGCCTCTTGAATGAAACATGTAAGTAACTTGTTTGCTTCATTGAAGACAGAGAAAGGTTATCAATTATGCTACATTTGTCTCAAAATTACACTTCCAAAATAGATTCTATAGCATACTCTGTTACTTTATAGAGGGCAGTAGACACAAACTAACTATAACCTTTTTATCTTTCTTCCTTCAGTCACTCCAGGTGTTTGCAAGGTAAACAGCACCACCATCCTGCTTGAGCAGACTATCACAACTGTTGACTGCAATGTCTGGTAGGTCATTAGTCATCTTTCTATGCAATTTTTTTTTCTTAAAACCAAAAGGCCCTTAGATTAAACTAAGGTGAGAAATTATACTTCATTTCATGAATTTAGTCCTAAATAAGTGGGTATAGTGGTATGAAAATTATAACTTTTTGCGTCCGGGAGGATACTCCAATGAAATGCTTTGACGTACGCTCCTCCAGGTTTTACGATGAGAATACCGTCCTTCGAAGGAACTGCAATGTCTGGTTACAAACATTCCTAGTTACCAAGTGCAAGCTCAGTGGTCAAGTGGTACGTGTGCCAGACAGGTTATCTGAAGACGTGTGTTCGAGTCCTACCCACGAGCAATTTGCCATTTTTTGCAAATATTCAGAACTGTACTGAGTAATCCGTACGTTTCACTCCAGAGTTTTGCAAAAAAATTCTATCTGTATAGTTCATGTTTGCAAACTAAAAATCCTGTACTCTATAGATGACTGTAGACCTATCCTTCTCCCTATAACACTGTCGTTACACCATACTAAAAAGTTTTTTTTTTTCAGATCAGTTTTAGAGGTCTTAAGCCAGTTATCCCCTCAAAGCCACCTCTAAACTTCCTCACCAGTAATGTGTCATTGCGCACTATTGAAAACAAATTTCAGGTCAGTTTTTGGGGGTATTAAGCCTGTTAACCCCCTTCCTCTTAAATCTCACCCTGAACTTCCTCACCAGTCGATTTTCCTAACGTCCTATTAAAAAAATATTTTAGGTAGGTCAGTTGGGGTCTTAGACCTATTGTCCTCCTCCATAACACCACACCTGACAACCAAGAGCTGTTGTAGGAGTGAGTAAAGAAACCCTAGTTTAGACCTTTAATTCAGAAGAAGTTTCATATGCATGTAACTTATTTATTTTCAGTGTTTGCACTCGTAACAACGAACTCTCTTGCACCAGCATGGTGTGTCCACCAGAGCCAACTACCGAGGTTCTGCCAATGAAATGCTTTGACGTACGCTCCTCCAGGTTTTACGATGAGAATACCGTCCTTCGAAGGAACTGCAATGTCTGGTTAGAAACATTTTGTTAGATTCACACTGAACTAAAATGTGGTTTAAGATGAGCAACAAACTGAAAGATATTCAACCTTCAACATAGTTACAGATGTATTGTCACTTGAAAATGACCAAAAAATCAATGAAATTAATTTTGAAATTAACTTTCTCATATTAAAGTAACATCAAAATTAAGAACTTGAGCTTATAAATTAGTGTATTTAAAATGTGTTTAATACCATTTTTACACTGAAAAACGATAAAAATTTAAGAGGCTTCCAGCCTTTTTGAGGTTTTTGGCTGATTTTTAGCATATAACATTACAATATTGGGGTAAATAATTTTAAAATACCCTAATTTCTAGTTTCATGGTCATAACATGAAACTAGCAAATTATTATTTTCAAAATCCATTTTTTGTCATTTTTCAAGTGACAATACATCTTTAATAATAATAATAATAATAATAATGATGATAATAATGATGATAATAATGATAATATGTGACATTTATATAGTGCTTAATGCCAAGGCCTTCAAGCGCTTCACAAATAGTACTCCTAATCATTGAAACACATACCTATGGAGCACAATCCATTTCATAATTTTGTAGCTGTATTCAGTGCATATGGCATTTGTATCCCAGGTACCCACTTATACTCCTGGGTGGAGAGAGGCAACAGTGGATAGTGTCTTGCCTAGGAACACAAACAGCCGATCACAATGAGCCTCAAACCACCGACCTCGATTGGAAATCCGAAACGCAACCACTGCGTCAACTGCTTCCATATTTGTGTGCTTGAGCACATTGAAAATGAAAATTTGAACTGGGCGTGAATGCATTAGCACCAAACCCAACATAGTCCATTCAAAAACATTTTACAGGAAAAGGGATAACTTTCAATGGTAGTACTGTTGTTCATTTTTAGAAATCTGGTACCACTGGAAATCCATAAATGGCTCTGTTTTCTCTTTAATATTAATAATTTAATGCAACTATCACATAAAGATGTTTTTTTTTTAGATGTAAAGCAGACGGGAATTCTGCTGATCAGGGGCTTCCTCAGTAAGGTTGCAAATCAAGGGTTTGCTATTAAATATGGGATTTACTAGAATAGGGGAGCTCACCCAAAACATAACCTTTTCTACTGTCTACGGGTCTGTGAAGTTAAGGTAAACTTTAGTGCTGAGTTGATGGTCTGTTATTCTAAAGCCGTTCACTCACTGATGAATCCTGTTGAATCAGCAAAATATCTGTCAGCCGATGAGTAGAAGACTGTCTTCGCATCTGGCAACCACACACGGAGAGTGACGGTTTAATGACCGTTGTACGACCGTCGCTTGACACAGTGAGTGCCCGGCTTAAGTACTTAATATGTGCAAGAATTTTTGGAATTTTGAATTGTGTGAATGCGCATTTTTTTTTAATATATTTATATTCTCATGCATTTTACCAGTAATGCCCTCAAGGTAATAAAAAATTTTTATTTACAGCCTGTGCTCTCGAGGAAAGTGGGATTGTAGCGACGAGCAGTGTCCATGGTTTAGCTCTGAGAAAGTTTGCACAGACGGCTTTGGCGGAACTCATCCTCACGGCGCCACCGTACTTAAAGACTGCAATGCATGGTACGAGAACCATTTTTTTTTATTCTACCTTTTAAAATATATAACACCGTCCAACTAGGTGGGTCTACCATGTTAAATTACTAGGAAAATGGGTATAGTCAATTTGTGCGAAACGCCGAGTTTTAACAGGTAGTAAGCCTACTTACCTCTTGTTGTGCGTTCGAAACTTACAGCAAACACAATTCTCTCGGTTGGCGGAGTGACTTCATTGGATAATATCCAACTACGCGCCGATGGATATTACATAATATCCAACCGGTCAAAATGGCAGAATTGAATAATAATAATTAATAATTTCTTGTATTGTATTTTATCGTATTCTATTTGTATTTTTTAGGTCTTGTGTTGATGGTAAATGGGTAGGAACCAAGCGTTATTGTTCACCACGTACCTACCCCTTCAGTTCATGTATGGACTTCAACACCAGTACAACTTACGCCAATGGTCAGACCTTCCAACGTGGATGCAATGTCTGGTAAACCTTATTTATATATATTGAATACGGGCAGATTTAGATGGGGGGGGGGGCATCTGGCGGGTGCATCCGGCACCCACCCCTTCTAATTGTCAAAGTGCATTTGCACCCCCCTCTTATATTATATGCAGCCCCTTCTAAAATCTACCTCAAAGATAAAATATATACCCGTTTCAGACAATTATAACTAGTTATAAAAACACGCAGAATAAGGCAAATATAATTTTTGTTTAGCTTCTCAAATTTAAAACCAGAAATAGTGCACCCCTCTTTCACAGAATCCTGTATCTGCCCCTATAGAATGCCTTTGAGGGGGATGCTGAAAAATACCTTATGAGTTATGGCAAAATATTGAACGAGTCGAAGACGAGTTCAATATTTTTTTACAAATGAGTGCAATATTTTTTCATATCCCCAAAAATAGGCATGTTAGAATAATTATGCAAACTCTCAAAAATGAAGATATTCCTTTCTAACTTGACAATAAATTTCAAGTTTTGACTACTTTAATGTCTCTATTGTTTTAATTAGTCCATTTTTATGTATAGATGTAATGTGATTAAATGTTCAGTAAATGATTCCCTTTCAAGTGATACCATGCATGACCAGGTTGTTGGTGTCTGTCAGCCATCTTGTTTTCAAAATGGCAGACCTTTCCTATGTAAGGTAGATTATGTGACAAACTTTTTTGTTACCTAGCTTCCCATATATACCTATATTTGAAAATAGATTATTAAGGGCCTGTTTGTACTGGTTGAAATCTACCACTTATTCTTACTGTGAAGCCATGTGCAGTAATTAACTCTTGCCTCTAGCTATGAAATTTTGTTTGGTGGATGAAAAATTTAGAGGTAAACTCAGTGCTAATCCAAGGGGTGTAATCAAATTTGGTTAGTGAACTTGATTGAGTATTTGAATGACCTAGATTATGTAATGCAGACCCATTAATTTTAATTGTAAATATTACGAAAGTCTGAACTTTGCTCAATGTATGCCTACCCTTTGAAAAAATTAACTCTGTTAACATGGTGGATGATGGTAGTGACAAGGCAGATCAAGGTAGTTAACAGGGTTACCCCATAACAACTATCATATCAATGGATCTACCAAGAAAATGATAAGCAATGCTCTACAAGTATACATAGAAAAATACAGCCATTCTTTAGCTTAAGGAATTGATAACATCAGCAGGCAGGGTAATTGTATACTACCTTACTAGGTAGTTCTCTGTGTTGCTAGGTAGATCTCCCTAGTAATTTAACATGGTAGATCTATCTAGTCAGAGTGTGTCATTTTTCTCAAAGGGTAGGGGCCAAGGGTTAAAATACCAGCTTATTTTGTAAGTCCAAACACAGTCTAAATCTCTTTTCACAAAAAAATGACAGGAATATTGTATTAATTTACGAATGCTGGCATTAGTGTGAAAGGGTACATTCCTTTCATTGCCAGCACAGTGCCGGCATTCTTTAGACCGTCTTAGACCCTAGACATATTACCATTATATGGCCGTTACTTGTTTAGGTTGGATATGTGTAAAAGGGTCCACGTATAATGCCGGCTTACGTGGAAAAGCAGAACTAAACAAAGGTTAAAGTTAGATGTATTGATAAAAATAGAGCCTTTTTTAATTAAGACTGCCAATTTTACACATTCCTGCTGGGTATTTTCACACAGGAAACTGTCATATTACTGGAATTTGACCTTCTGTGTGGAAGGGTTTAGACTGGCAATAATGCCAGCCTGGTATTTTCTGTGTGAAAAGTATTTAAAAGTTTAAGTATACATGGAAGTGCAACTTTAATTGTCTTCAGCAGTGAAAGTGTTAAATATGGTTCAATAATGCATAATATTGAACTGTTAAACTATTGTGTATAGACCAATCCGAGAAGTATGGCGCCCTCTATTGTCGCCGCCATTGCTGGGGAACTTAATTTCCCATCCCAAAA
>JAOTQE010101152.1:0-13903 GCA_025631205.1 Nesometra sesokonis
ATATTTATTTCAGTTTTGCATTATATGGCCGCCTTCCGTTTTTATGGGCTTGTCCCAATACGTTTACAATATATATAGATACAAAGATACAATCTCTACCGTTACTCTACAATCTCTACTGTTACGTTTAACAATTATTGAATTTCGCAATATATGGCCATCTTTCATTTTCATGGGCATGGCCCAATTCCATTTATCTATTTTATATTTTATGTATCTCATTTGAGATCCGATGTCCGCCATTTTTGCACGGTAGAGATTGTATCTTTGTATCTTGAGGACTTAATTTCAGTCGATATTTAAAATTATTTTATCAATTTTGGTTGGATTTTCTCTACTGTTTAGATTTATTAATTATGGCCGCATTCCGTTTTTATGGGCTTGACCCAATTCGTTTATCTCGTATATACGTGTTTGCGGAAATCAAGAATAAGTTGAATTGAATTGTTAGTTGTATTTTACAATAAAGTTGTTTATTCTTTTATTTTTTTATTACGTTGTTTCTTTTCAGCACTTTTTTGGAAGATTGCAGTGGGAATAGTAATAACTTTGCTTGTTTGTGTTGTTTTCGTGTTTATCATGAGTCGGTCACTTTCTAAAAGGTACGATGTTTACATTACAAGATACAAAGTCATTTATTCATCAATACATCAAAAGAAAGATGTACAATGGTAATAAATTGATGAAAATGATTATCGAGAAAACTATAAGGTTTTTACACAGGCGCGATCCCTCTTAATTTCCATGGCATTGGGTACATACCTTGTTCAATTGATAGATTAAATATAAACGAAAGTGGTTTAGACATAGGTTGCATTATAAATTTAATGATTTTGTTTGATGAAATACTCAATTCCCTCAGAACTTGTGTTTTTCATTTTTGTAAAAATAGATAAAATTTCAAGGGGATCAGAGAGCTTTAGAAAAAAAAAGAATGAAGGTAATTTCCAGACAAAATATTTTCACAATAATACCATTTTGAGTCGGAATTTTATCAAAGGTTTCGCCAATTTTCGAAAAGAAATCATTTAGATTATTGGCAGATGTAATGTCATCATAACTTGTGTCAGGATTAACTGTATTAATTTTTGTGTTTCGTCTGCTAAAAACGTCAATTAATATTCGCCAAGTTTGCTTTGTGTCCGATTAAGCTGCATTAATGGCATGGCTATTTAGTATTGCTTCTTACTGCATTTATTCACATTTAAAAATATTGATTGAACTAGATCAGTTTTATTACGATTTGTAACGTACTTTTTTGTATAGCATTATGTTTTGTTTTAACTTTAAGAATAGGAGTTAGTTATCCGTGGTTTGCTAGGTGGATGTTGTTGGTCACATTGAAAATATATGATAAGCGTTTATGTTGGTATTGTTAAATACGACATATTTTATTACATGCACTTTTCTACTAAAACATAATACGGGTAAAAGTAGAAAAAAGTATATAAAATATACAACCGTGAGTTGAAAAAAGCATTCTATCTACTTTTTGAGATTTTGAGGTTTTCCTATCTAGGGCATCCTATTGATGTTATCTATCACGTGGAAGAAATTGAGTAAGGCATTATATCCAAGTAGGAAGTAACCAATCACAGTAGACAATATTAAGCCATGACAGTTTGTAAATGCACATAATGCCTAGCTTGACTTTCGTAGTATACCATATTATAATCTGGAATGAGCGCATTATATCCATTTCTACATTCACTTTTTAAATTTGAGATATGGCAGTTTTAAGAATTAAGTGTACAATTATTGTTTATTTTCAAGACCAAAACTTAGCTATTAAATGTTATGATCAAAGTAAAATACATGTTTTATTTGTTGAAATAATACATGATAATTCACATTTAAATTAGGTTTTTAATATATTATATTTTATATAATTTTTAAGAAAAAACGTTTAAATCAATTGGCTTAACACCTAGCTTATTAAAAATATATTTTGGCACCTTCTATATTTTTCATTTAATTAAATGAAGATTAGAAATATGTAATTATAGCTAATTTTGCATAGTTTTAAAGTAAAACTGTTCTGTTCATTTTTATTACAAAAGGATAACGGCAAACGCGTTTAGCTCAATATATCAAAACTAAGATTTTGGATATAATGCCATTTTCCAAGTATTATACAGTACTGTCGTGAATTCGAAAAAGGCATTATATCCATTTTTGGTTCTAGGGCATTTTATTGATGTAACATTTCATGTTAATTGACAATAATATAAAAAAGGTCCAGAAATATAAAATTAATATGATATTTAGACACTGTATCTACACAGAGTGTACATAAACAATAAAGCGTTTTGCTCAAAATCTCAAATCTATAGATTTCGAATATAATGCCTTCTTTCAATTTTGGGCAGAGTTATAGTTTATCAGTGAAAACAACACCTGGTATTTTAATTAAAAATGGTGAATAACGCATTAATCTAATTGATTTGAAAATCCGAAGCTGTATATAATTAAATCAATTTTATTTTACTTAAAACAAACTATAGAAGTAGTAATTTTGTAAAACTTATAGAAATTTCATTTTAAAGTATAATAATTGATTATTAGAATAATAATTCCATTCATAATTAAATATGCCTTTGTAAACCAATATTGACAGTAAACTACGTATTACGAATTAAAAGACGCTTACTATATAACTGTACAATAAAATTTAATGACAAAAAAGTTCGACGTTTCGGAACCATCTTGGAACCATTTTCAAGAATAAATGACTAAAAATATATAAAATAGTAATACCAACGGGTGACAGGAAATACTAATTGATTGACAATCAAAGGCTACGTATTGCTAAAAATAATCTATAATTGTAGTAAATAAAATAAAATTAATGAATAATGTTATAAATGAAGGAAGTTAAGTATTTTAAAAAATTTAAATTACCGGTAAATGAAATAATAGTTGAAAATCCAATATACACATTACTGTGGTTGCTCATCAATTAATAAATGATACAAAATCTAGAATAACACTTCGTTTTTCACCAGCATCACGGACGGTTAAATAATATATTTGAATTGTTTACCATTCAGAAATGGAAAAAGAAAATGCGATGTTGTGACTACGGTACTCCAGCCGGAGGAACATCAGTACGAGAATTGTGGCTATCCCCACAATAACAATTCTGCTGCTAAGAAACAAGATGCTAATCGTAAGTCTAAATGGAAAAAGTACTTCCAACAATCACGTTCCAACGTTGTCGATAGTGTGCAACAAAATGGTGGTACAAATCAAACACCAGTAGGTCTAAATGACTCATCCACCGACAAATCAAACTGTAAAGAAAATACTTCCGGTCTTAGACCTCTTTCCCAAGATTTGGTTTCTGTGAGTTGGACTCAAAATTCAAGCTATGAACGTTCTCCCAGAGATGAACCACACTATCAAGTACTTCCATTAGATCATGCGAATGGAGACTCGGTAGACGATTTAAAAACAAGAAGATGGGCGCGAAATTATGAGGAAGACTTAGAAGGAGAACCCCAGTACCAAGAACTTCCGGGTGAAGAAGGGAATACGACTGTGAGTGTTGATCAACCTAATGTAACGAAAGAAGAATCATTAAAGAAACACGTGTATGCTATAGTTAGTAAAAGACCAAGTAAAACAGTTTGGGAAGAAAATCCGATATATCACACTGGTGAAAATGTTTAAAGAAGGAGTTTTCCTTTTACCTTACTTTCAAGGTTTTGAATAAAGGAATATTTAATCAGTATAACAACGATGCTGTTATGCGCGCGTAGGGCACACAGAAATTCGCATCTGAATTGTTGATCATTACGCGCACTTTTTTTGTCTCTTTACGCGGCTTTCTATATGCGCGCATGCCTAACAGTTTTCTCTTCATGACAGCACGACGTAACTAATAATCCAATAGGCCTATAATTAGAAAGTGCTTTATTTGATTACATCTATAGATATGACATAGGCTACATTACAACTTATACAATATTTTTGAGTTTCTGCGACGCCATGCGATTAAGGCCCACTTAACTGTTTTTTTTAAAATTTTATTTGAAACTAGAGCGCACTCCCGTGCACGTCTGAATTCTCTTATTTGTATAAATTTTCACGCGTAGCAAAATTATCTATCAACAGTGTGTCTAAGCTGACCTGCCTACAAAACTTGTGATCCTCGAACTTCTGGAAATGCCACTGTGTTAGTGAAATGGTTTTATACTTGATTAAGTTAAAAAAAAAAAACCATAATACAAAATGATGATACATTACATCAATACAATAAAGCATTTCCATTTTGACAATGACAAAAAAATCAACATCTACGGGATTCGTAGTACCCGCTGACATGCTAAACTACTGTCGCAACGCGTAACGAAGGCTTACACATCTACTTATACCAACCGGTAGTCATTAAGAGTATTGGAAAAGTGTAAAACTGCTCCTCTCTCTAGATGGTCAAGAATATCTACCCCGGATATTGAACACAGTTTCATAAATATGGAGTTTACCTTGGAAAACTTGCATAGAAGGGTAAATTTAGAAACTAATGATTGGTATTGTGTTTATAATCTGAGATTTGAATTTAATGGGGTCCAATTTTGGCCAACTTCCAGTGTAAATGTATAATCTATGTCACATATGTAACGTCCAATCGACAGACAATGTGGTTGCAATAGAGATTGATTTGATTTGATTTGAAAAAAAAAACCGTTAGATGGTTTTGTAGATATTAGGTTCGGGAACCGAGGAAAGTCACAAAAATTGTAAGAATGTGTTTATTGTATTTCAAAATAAAATTGTGAACTCTCAAGTGATTTTTTTAGTCTATAGCCCTATTCGTCTTGGATGTTTTGATTTAATGCCCCTCCAATTTACACTCTTCACTCGATCGCCAACAAAATGTTGACAATTATATGGTGATAAGCAATTTTCTAAAGTTTCAGTCAAAATCGTTTATTGGTTCTCCATATATTAAAGTTCAAAACCTTTTCCCTTTAATTGGTCCTTATACTGTATCAACACTCTAACCCGGATCATCACAAACAATTCTAAGATGTTTTCATTTTATTTTAAATGAAAATCATGAAATATCGTTAATATGGTTTAGATTTATTGACCCCATAGATTTATTATTACGACTAGATGGTGAAATTCCACAGAATAGATAGCCCAAAGTGCAATTGCATGGAAGCGCCTACTTTTTCGGAATCCAGCCAATCAAATCGTGTTACGTTCTAAGGCTGTTGCTATGTCGATATTGCGCACGCGCAATCTTTTATAAAAGTTCCAAATTTATCAATAAATGAAAGAAAATTCAATCCAAATCTATAGACATTGATAACATAAAATATGTGTGACAGATGTAAATAATTTTTATAACAAAAATATGTTAAAAATACAATAATTGTAAAACAGTTATGGTTATACAACTTACATGTTTGTGACGGAGGCTGAGAAATCAAAATAGTAGGCGCCTACATGGACTGCCATTTTTATAGTGTTAAGATCACCATCTAGCCGTAATAATAAAACTATGATTGACCACCAAATTTACTTCCTACACTAGGATTGTCACTGAAATCTTGTAATTATACCAGGACAATGTCACACTCTTTTGCCAAGTTTTAGTGAAATATGTTTGCTAGTTTTATAGATATTTAGTTCGGGAGATTTTTCTTTTAAGTTTCCCTGCCATCTACACCCACTCTGGATCGTCCCTAAAATGTTGTCAATTACAACTGAACCTAAAGGAAGCACTTTTGCCAAATTTCGTTCAGATTCATTCATTAGTTTTCTATATATTAAAGTTTGGCCGTTTTCTTCAAATGGATCGGATCATTAGTAAATTTTCGTCAAATGCATATCAAATCATGTCAAGCACTTTTTTTTTCATTCGGATACATTCGTTGTCTAGGTATTCATTATCTAGATATTTTGGTCTGGGACTTTTAAAACCCTTAAATTACCCAAACATTTGAATCACCATTATCTTTATGTTAACTATATATTAATGGATTTCATTCACCTATGTCGATTACTTTTAGATATATCAAGGGTGGGACGTTTTTATTCCAGCGGCCCATTGCATTCCCTAATTTGAATAGCCACCAACATTTATTCATTCTATTCGCGGACCATGAGTAAACAGAGAACGAATTTCTCCGTTTATATCCAGTGGTAGGTTGTAGCAATAATAGATCTGGGACCATAAATACTTAAATACCCTCGGATCATCTTTAACTTGAGAAACCAAATTTGTTCATTTGAATTTGCTGGTGCTTCCCAGAAAGTAATGACCGGTCGGTTAGTTGTTTTAGATGGTAATGACACACAAGAACATGAAGATAGAGTTACGCGTGACACACAACAAACAATTGTACAACAGCACGTAACACCACAAGCAGGTGATGGTCTTACATCGTCTAATCCTACACATGATAATAAATTGGATGCGTCCATGTTTCATATGGAGACAGTTCTTTATAAACGATTTTTCGATGGAAAATGGCATTACCGAGTCAAACGGCTTTCGTTTCCATCGAAGTACAATTGCTGGGTAGCCTTCAAGATCTTAATTCAGAGTGTCATACATTTGTCACTAATAGGCGATACCATTCTATAAACGTACATTATTTACGGTAAACAAAAAAAAAATTAAAGGTAGTTAAAAGTTAAAGATACTGCGGGGCAACTGTGCCATTGAACTAATGATTTAAATAAATAGGAATTTGTTACATTCCTTTGTATTGCTCATTTTCCTACCGTTTTACAAGAAAGAAGATTTTGCCTTTCGGAGTTCAATTGTTTACATCAGTGTATGAACTCAAATGTCAAAATTGTATTGACGTCTGATTGTATTTGCAACTGGAAACGTTTTTATTGTCAGATCTTGATGAGTTAAGCATATTGGGAGTATTAAGAACAATATGGTACTATTGTGTAGATAAAAGATGATGTTTTACTATATAGTGAATAACTGTAGTAACTAGTTTACTGTTTACAGAACTAGGTTTTAGGTTTAATGTTTGACTCTGAACTGATACTGAATATGCCTGCCTAGAACAATTTAACTTTTCACTTGATGTTACCTATCTATGCATTTGCACAATGGTACACAGGTATTCGATCTTTGTATGACGTTACCATTTAGGTAACCACATGGATCAGTAATGTTTTTATTAATGTTATATAAAATGATATCTGTGGCTATTTGTATAAAGCGCTTGATAGCAAAGTATCCGTTACACTCGCATAATTTAGTTAGCCATTGTGTATGCATGGTTGTAAATAATGTTAACTCAAGTACATTTTCTGATTAAGTTGTGTTTTCAAGTTTTACTTATATATTTTATTAGTAGATATTTTGTCAATTACCAAGAATACTGTATTACTAAATTCACATACTGTGCAAGTTCGAGAAAAAAGAAAGAAAAGAACAAAAAATCTATTATTTGTATGATAGCGTCAAGGTTATGTGTGATTAGAAACCCCATTATGAACATTGTATAAAAAATGCTTTCTAGGGGAAGAGTTGGTATGCTGGAGACGCCTGGACATGTAAACGTGACACTCTCGAGAAAGCTTTAGTACTACTGTTTTACATCATAATATTTTCATCAGTTTCAATTGTGATATTCATATTTGGTTTCTTTTGGAACGCTGAAAATAGTGTTAGCTCGGTAGGAATCGCTTAGGAAAGCGGGGGTGGGGGTAATGTACTGATCAGAACTCCGTAGTGTTCATAGGTAGCGCCCTCTATAGACAGTTACGCGTGCGAAGAAAGTTTGAGGGGTGAAGAAAAAGATGGCCGAACAAGACTAATTGTAGTTGTTATTTCTAAAAGTTCAATGAAATAAAGACACTATTGTTAAAGTTTATATTGAGAAAAGTGTGATTATTTGAGTTTAGTTGATCCCGGTGAATATTGCGACGAAACGCAACAATATCTAAGGTATTTCTACTTAATAACAGAACGGTAATTTAAGTATGTAATAAGCAGTGGAAGAATTATTTTGGGTGGGGGGTGAGGGGCGTGGGGTAGCGATGTTAGTTCAAGTTCAAGTTGTATTTATTTACATAAGGCTTTTAAATATAACTATACAAGTAAAAGTAAAATAAATAATAGTTCAAAACCATATGTGGCATAGCCAAGCCAAATGAGACATAAGTCGGAAAATTGAAAATTGAGGTTTTTATGGATTATTAAAGTACACATTATTATCTTTAACATGCAAAAAAATTCAGTTTCATACGATGTTTCCTTGCGAAGTTATGAACAATCGAAGTTTGAACATTAAAAATGTAAGTTTTGAGAAAACTGCATTTGAAAATTGTTTATTTGTATTAATTGACTAAGCAAGGCCATTTTAAATTGCATTTTTAAAGCATTTTTATCATATATCTAAAAAATGTTAAGGTAGTATGAAAGTTGAATGAATGAACTGTATATTTTTGACATAAAATAAAATTTGAAAAAAAAATGACCAATTTTAAATGTCTGCCTATTGTGGAAAACTAGCATTTGCGACTTATGTCTCATTTGTCTTGGCTCTGCCACATATTGGGATTCGTGACAATGGGCTAATCTCCCCTGACAACAAACAAATAATCTATGTACTACCCATAACGTAATCATTGATTTTTTTCATCAAATAATTCATTATATAAGGACGTTTATAAATAATATTAAGTAAGCAATATAATTGTGAAACATTATTATGGCCTATTTTAGTAGATGGTAAATGGGCGTTGTATATTTATTTTCACCTTGATAACCTAATTGAATACATAGGCAGTTGGTTGTAACACGGAGAACAATATTACAGGTTCGAATTGAAAAAAGTAAATCGGGGTAGGTACTTGTTTAATGAATTATATTGTCTTTTAAGTAATTATATTTTCATTGACATTGGTGTCACAAATAAAAAACAATGATTTAAATTTAATAAATTTATGCTAAACTAAAAATTGGATAATTTGTATTTTGCTGGAAGATTAAATTCTAACCAAATCGGACTACTTTTAACACAATTTTTTTTTTTGAAACTTAGGTCAATTTGAGATTTGTGTAGCTTACATCTCAATGAAAAAAATGCTCATTAAATTGAGTTTAAAGCGTGACTAGTGGACTTGGGGATCCTATGTGGAGAGAATTTACTTCCAATTTACCACAAGTGACATCATCGTTATATATTGAGCTTTGTCTGGGATACCAGTCCTATTACCTAACTATTAAATTCGTTAATGACACCATTAGATGCACACAGTAGTTAACAGATATAAGGGTCCACGTTTGTTTCCCTACGCGCGCCTTTCTATACCCGTGCCTCAGTTTGTATTCTTCGTGATCCCACTTTCAAATTCTCCATCTCATGTTTAGATCTAAAATATTTTACAGAGGCGGATCTAGGATCCACCCAAATGGGATGGGAGCACGTCTACTTGACGTTATGACAAGCAAAAATGTTATATGCCCTGTTTTACGTGTTATTGGATTTTAAAGTCGTGGGGTCAATGCTATGGGCCCATACAATTACTTAGGTGAGGGAAAGTTTATACAAGAGTATGGACAATGAATAGAGAGATGTGATATAACTTCGAGTCAGATAAAATATTGATGTTTAGTAAGATAACCATACGCTATCAGAATATAATAGTGCATTTTACATGGAACTCATCTTACCTCCGCCATTGTGAACCAAGTGACTGTATATTGTTCGCGTAGACTGATTCGAAATCACACAAGCTGTCAACAAAATTGCATTGTGATATACCTAAATTGGTGTAAAAAAACATTCGGTTTTGTACTGCTTATATTATGTATAAAAAATTTCCTTGACGATCTCATTTCTCAGAGAAATAGGTTATTACTTGTTCTTACCACCACCCCGCTTTCATGACAATAGCGCCCCGTGCCCGAATATAAAATTAAAATAACACTTTATAATCAATATATAAATTCACGTAAGGGATATTTTCAGTAAATCTCGCGTATCTTCTTCATTCTTTATTTAATTGTACTTAAAATCGGTACATACTTTAATACTAATTTTTAACACCTAATGGAAACCAGTTACCTAATTATGCTGAGTTAGACAATTAGTTATTTATTTAGGGTAAATCTATAGCCCCGAATAAGGGTGTTTTTTTTAATGGGACACTCATTTTTCTGGTTGTTATACTAAAATTTACCCGCACACAATAATACAGAATAAAATAATTCTGTATCTACAATTATTATCTTTAATTGCTGAAAATTGGTAGGCAGGTTCAGAATAAAATCATACGTCCAAACTTTGAGAAACAAGTGTATAAAAAAGGCGTAGAAGACGCTTGACAGAAAATTCTCTATTATAAGCTCTGATACCTATGTACAAGCTACCACACAGGCATCTGTCAGTGCCTGTTGGTTGATGAATGGGAAATTCTATTCTCTAGGCTATGATACCAGTGCAAGCTACTACACAGGCTGTTTTGGTTGATTTACGATCGCCTCTGATTGTTTTTTATGTTGTAATCGTAGTCACAATTCATGACAGGCACAAAAACTCACAAATAATAAAATTATATATAGGTTTAATTACGTGCATAAAATATAGTACAGTATTTGTTATAACAACAACTACAACAACAATATACAATATAGACTAGAAGGTAAATTAACAGTATTTATCATTGAAACGTCGGATTACGGGATGAATGAGTTAAGATAAAATTACATAGTTAGGATATAGTAGATTCATTAAATGCTACTAGCCATTCCTATTCTTATTTTTTTGGTTATTCAACATTAAATTATCGGATTATTTTAAAATTTAAAAATTTAAAAGTTATTACGTGGTGAAATGATCATTTGACATAAGATCCATACTTTAAAATGGATAATGAGTTATGTCTTTCAAAAGATAACTTAGAAAAAAGATTTTGAATAAAGTGGGTTCCACAAAGAAAAAAAAATAAACTGTAAAAATATCACTGAAGGGAGTTTTGTAGTTAAATACTGGTTGACTATTCAAGTAATAAAATTATATGAAACAATTACTACGTTTCTTGGTTTAGATGTTGGGCGTGTATAGATGACACAATACTCAACAGCCAATTTGTGTATACAGTAAGAATTTATTAACCAAGTGAAAAATACATAGATGGTATAAAAACACTTGTTTCGGAAGAAGTAAAATGATGAAAATTAAAGGTAGTGAATATAGCCTGGAATGATGGAACTCTTTCTCTCTGATCTCTCTCCCCCTTAGAAGTTTTTCTGTGCAGTATGAGATGAGCTTAATTCATAAAAAATGACCTATCACATAGGAATAGTGAAAAATACACCAGATTTTTTATGTGATTACTGATTTAAAGCCTTTGAAAGTCGTTGCAATTTAAGAAATTCCCTTTCTTATAACACTAGATCAAAATCTTTAGCACCAGTTTGGTTTTGGGACCCAGTTGGTGAGCCTCGTTCTCCTTAAGCGCGATTCACAAATGCGTGACGTCACTACCAATGTAAGCGCTGCTGCCCCTATTTTAATTAAAAATTAGAAAATTTTAAATCCGGACCCCCTTTAAATCATAATTTCTTTCAAAGTTTTGAAATAAATAACAATATAAAATATGTTAATGTGTGGAAGGCAACAATTTTAGTAACAGTACACGTGTCATTTAATACATTTGAACATATAAATAAAACATAAATAACTGTGTCTTTAAAATAACTCGTGTTTCCCAATTGCAACAAAGTAAATGCAACGAATACAAATGTTATATGCGATCAAAAAGTTGAATTCTTTTAAAATAAACAATTGTAAGGATACTTCTATGTCTATGTGGTATATTTTCAAAATAAGTTGCCAGGAAATTGGTACATGTTATAAATAAATTAATGTTTTATGTTGTTATGTTTTATATAAAAAAGCTTGTTTCCAAAAAAAAAAATGGTTTCCTGGCAGCATATCAAAAAACTTTTTTTTTATAATAGTAAATAGAAAAAAAGAATTCTGAATATTTTGAAACTAAAATTAAATATGTGCTGATTCATTCTTAAAAGAAAAACAACTAACCAAGCAACGGATAATATT
Organism: Nesometra sesokonis; assembly: GCA_025631205.1. Lineage (NCBI taxonomy): Eukaryota > Metazoa > Echinodermata > Crinoidea > Comatulida > Antedonidae > Nesometra > Nesometra sesokonis. Next base: position 12,054 of record JAOTQE010101152.1, read on the forward strand.
TGTATATTGCATATGTTGCTTCCTGCTACAAATTAGCATATTAATAGACCTCGCTACAAAAAAAAACAACTAAATTTACATAAAAAAACTTGATTTTTGGCAATGAAAATGGGAAACGATCTTTTAAACAGCAAGGTCAACATTTTCATACTTAACTGATGTAGATATGTTTTTAAGGGATACCAACCAAACTATGAAAACTCATTTTTACCAGATAGCTTGTTACAAATTGAATACCAGTGCAGCTCCTAAGTTATACATCACTGTATCAGCTAAAAAAAGTGTAATGCATACTCCAAACAGTGAGATACACGCCATCGTGACAGGATTCAATATTTCGATATAAATTATCTCATCCTCATATGAAATCCTGATGACATAATTTATGTAGAAGCATTGAATCCTGTCACGATGGCGTGTATCTTGGAATATGCATTATACTTTCTTGAAGTTGTTTTAGTGAAACTTTCGGTATCAGCTAAGGTATGCGCATCAAAACAGGGAGGTATAAAATAGAAGGAGAGAGCTCGGAAAGGTTTCATTTGAACTATGTGTGCCGCCGCCACTGATAACAACAGATAAAAAAGCCACAAAGAAACAACAGGGGAATTCAATAAGAAGGTGAAACCACACAGGGTTTCATCACTTTGGTGTCCAATTTTACTCATTTGTTTGTCTTAGCATGGAAACATTCAGTTCAGATTACAGTATGATACTACTTTAAGGCTACTTATGTATTGACTTATAATACAAAACTGTAGTAATAAAACATAGCAGAGCAGACAACCATAATTATTTCTTAATTTATTAAGCTTCAATTCTATTTACTGAATACATCAATTTTAATGACATCCTATAGCAAAAGTGATTATGTTGGGTCAGATTTATAGGGTATTCCTTCCAAATTCCACCCAAAAAAATAATGTTTCTTTGAAAGTTTATCTGTATATTATTTCTAAAATAATAAACATAATTTACCTGCATACGTTTTAGTTTTTTCTCAGTAGAAAAAAAAATGTAATAATCATCAAACTTTTAGGCAGGTCTAGGCGATTTTTTCCCAAAAAATCCCTGTTAACGTAGTTGACTTTAGATCGTATACGCCTGGTTTTAGAGCGTGACACGCATTGAGCAGGAATGGAATATAAGTGATTTAGACAAAGTAGACAAATTGGATGTTGGAGATGATGCAGAAAATAATTTTAAAGATGACAGTCTTTGTGAAGTGGAAAATGATTTTATGTTAAGAACCATCGTCCATATCCATTGGTTTCAGGGGTATCTATCATGAAAGACAATATTCCAAAATCTGTAGGGAGTAGGCCAAAGATACCACAGGTTGTCTAAAACTTCATCTAAAAGCAAGTGTGCATAACCTCAGTCAAGTCAATTCTACATCAACATTTTGATTTTTTCAACCTAAGTGCAGTTAATGCATTTCTGGCATATGCATTTCATACTGTACATTATAATGACTATTCAAGATTTTCTCATGTTTGTACATATTTCTTTCATAGAATGCAACTATTACTGATAACAGTACTATTTTTAGACTTATTGCTGGGTAACTACATCTCTGACTAACACAAGGGCCTCACTTGGCTTGTATATGTACCATTTTCAAACTAATTTTTCAAAGATAGCACTCTACTGCACTCTAATGTGAATAGCACTAACTAAATCTACTTGTATGTTAATTTTAAATAAAACACGATTTAGGTGCCTGAAGGTGCCTATTTTTCTTGAAATATCACAAAATTTAACCCGGAAATGCTGCATCTGCTTTTGCTTAGATCACCTATAATTTTGTACTGAGGCCCTCTATATCAATAAAATTAACTGGAGTCTCC
>JAOTQE010101163.1:0-10000 GCA_025631205.1 Nesometra sesokonis
GCGGCGAGTGGCGAGCGCAGGCTGCGGCGAGTGGCGAGCGCAGGCTGCGGCGAGTGGCGAGCGCAGGCTGCGGCGAGTGGCGAGCGCAGGCTGCGGCGAGCGCATGCTGCTGCGGCGAGCGCATGCTACAATTCTGCAGTGATGTTCCACCATCACAACCAGATTACCCCGCCTCACCTTATGACCATACAACTCGCATTACTGATATATTTGGCGCAGCGGTAGGGTTTCGGAATTCCAGTCATGATGTTGGTGATTCTAGGCTCACTCTAGTCAGCTTTTTGTGTTTCTAGGCAAAACACTTTATCCACGTTGCCTCTCTCCACCCAGGAGTATAAATGGCTACCTGGGAGATACAAATGCCATTTGCGCTGATTACAGCTGCAACATTATGGAATGGATTGTATTCCATAGGCGTTTGTTCCAGTGATTGGGGTAATAATTATGAAGCGCTTAAGGGCATTGGCAATAAGCGCTATATAGATGTCACACATTATTATTATATTGCTCTTTTTATAGTTTGCATTTTAGAGTTGGCTAAGAAGAATGACAGGAGAGGGATTCGAACCATCATCTTCTGCAATGATGTTGACACCTGCAATTGGATGTCAGCATTTCTACAAGATCACAAATTAATGGTCATCAGACTCAATGGAAAATTATTGCCAGAGGTAAACTATAGTTTGTAATAATTTGGATTTTGATGTATAATTTAAAATGAGGTAATAGATTTTGCCCAAAAATCAAAAATACAATTACAGCAAGACTTTTTTATACCTTGTTTCGCAAACCCGCCATGGCGAATATTCAAATTTAACATCAAAATAAATTTTTATTTTTGGCTTGTTAGCACACTCTCCACTGTCGAAAATTAAAAAATAAAATAAAATTGTAAAAATATTTTAATTTTTATCCTGCCCTCCGATTATGAAATATTTTACCGACATGTAAATTTTTCCCTATTGCTGAAGAACCAGGTTTGTTCAGAAACCTTGACCTGCACTAAAGTCTGGTTCTTAATATTTACCTCAAAATGCCTCTAGACACTTACAAGAGCTCTTTTTGAGAAATCCCGCTAAGTTTCAAATTAATAAAAGGTGGAGTTGAATAACAGTATTTGTTACCAAAAATAAACTTATATTTTTAATAAAATTTTCTTTCTTTCTTATCCTCCACTTTGATTCCCCTGGACATTTTTTTTTGCTAATGAAGAAAATAAAAGTTTATTTTTATTTTTATTCCGCCCTCCTCTCTGCAAAGTAAATAAAAAAAGTTCGCGAAACAAGTTATAAAATAAGGCCTATAAAAATAATTATTAGTTTATCAACCCCACATGTATCAGTTTCTCAAGCTTACAATGTTGTACACAAAAACTAGGCATAGGCCTACAATTATAATACTTACTGTAGGATGTTGCACTTGTCGTATTTGTATAAGTCTAAAATAATGATGGCCCAACGTGGGATCACTACAACATCGGAGGGTCTTTTAAGAAAAAAAAAGAACTCTCGCCCTATCAGTTTTTATGCTTTACTAGGGTGATAAACTAATAAACTAATTTTTTTATGGGAGCTAAGATGCGTTCCATTATCATATTCGGGTTTAGTTTGTATTTCTTTTACTGCCCAATATAAAAACTTTGAATTTTTATATAGCCATGGGAAAACAAACAAATTAAAGTAACAATTTTGATAATTTTTGCCTAATTGGCTTGGGGTAATTTAATTCAATTTTAAGCTGAATAAAAATATAGCTTGGGTTCTAATCTCCTGCACAATTTTGTTGTTATATTGTTGTTATATTATCAATAGAAATGATTGCTTTCTATTTCATCCTATCTCTTTTCTTCAATTGCAGTACCGTGTTGGAATGCTACAGGCCTTTCACAATGGTGTGTGCAACATTCTTATTGCAACAGACATTGCCTCACGTGGAATAGACACAATTAATGTAAGTTGAAAAGAGTTAAGATTTAGTGAACTTAATTGAGAATAGCTAGACTGCTTCTTAGGTCACTGCAAAAAAATTGTTGGTAGACAATATAGGGCAATCGTCATTATCAGTAAATCTTTTAAAAATGATAAATTTGAATTTTTTAAATTCAGCTGTGTATGCATTCATAAATGATGATGGATATTATTCATAAGTGAGTATGTCTAACTCAGGTAGCATTATATGATGAGAGATTGGAGGTTTTTGGGAAAGTATGTGCAAAGCTCTTCCTATCTAATTACATTATCTATTTTAAACACGGAGTATATTAATTAAAGAAAAACTTCTACTTTTACCACACCCATAAGCACCATAAGATTAACAGTGATTGTTAAATTTGTTAAATTAATTTACCACTACAAATGGATTGGACGAGCTTTGCGTATACTTTGCGCACATTTAAAAACATTTTGTACATTTATTTATATTCCCAAAAACTGGGCTTTTACCCCAAAAAATGTTTAAAATCTACCATAATTGTTAATTTGTTTTGCCCTTCAGTGTATTCCTGTTCATTATATAATTAATTCTGAATGGATTGGTCGAGCTTTGCGCATACTTTGCGCACATTTAAAAGACTGTTAATTAATTTATTTTCACAAAAACTGGGCATTTTACCCCAAAAAACTTATGGTCTACCATAATTGTTTATTTTTTTATTCTTTTGCTCTTGAGTATATTCCTGTTTATTAAATAAGTAATTCTGAATGGATTGGATGATCTTTGTGGAATTTGCGCTTCCTTTGCGCATTTTAGCAATACCCGTTTGGGGTTGTCATTCCAAATGACAGATGATCAATTAACTCTAACAGTCCTTCACAACTCAACATCATGTTTACAGACAATCCCTACATGACAAGACATCATGTTAGGACTTGTGTAGTATAACTCTGTGTCTGAGTTAGCCTTGGAGGAATAGCCTAAAAAGTGATAGTTTTTTTTTATCAAGCTTTAGGAATACAGGACAATTCATACCCATGCTAAGTCATACCAACGTACCCAAATTTTGGTTAACTCGTACCCACGGCAAAATCACTAGGACATCTCCTAAAGAGTAACAGGATCAAATTCTATTTTAAAAGAAAAACTTAACAAACAATCCATATTTTAAGCTTTACGATAAATTTCACACAAAATGGGAAAACCTAAGCTGAAATTATTTGATATTAGGCGCACAACCCATAGTGGGTACGAGTTGTTTCAAAATCTGGGTACAAGTTATCCACTTGGGTATGAGTTGGCATGGGTACGAGTTTGTTTGGGTACGAGTTGACCTGCACAGGTTAATTATAACTATTTTGCAATAATAAATATACAGGTATAAACCTCAGGTGCTTGGTTTGTGAAAGTAGATTAACCAGAAACTGTGAATAAGCTTTAACTCTCGTTTTCGTTCACCCTTTACTTTTTCTTTTGTAAAGGTCCAGCACGTTATCAATTTTGACTTCCCGAATCACATGTCGGATTACATACACCGTGTCGGTCGAGTTGGCAGAGTCGGAAGTCGTAATAATGGACACGTCACAAACTTCATTGTGCATAAATGGGATGTTGATCTTGTTCACAAAATAGAGGTAATACATTTCAATACTAATCTTTTAGATCAGATTTTTTTAATAATAATAACAATAACAACAACAATAACAATAACAATAGCAACAGCAACATTTATATAGCGCTTATTGCCAAGTCCTTTGAGCGCTTTAAAATTATAACCCGCAGTGATTTGAACAAAGACGGGCAGATTTAAGGGGGACTGGGCCAGCACTGCCCCCTCCCCTTTCGGAAAGTAAAATATATCAATATCATTAACATAAAACCAAAGTATTCAGCAAGAATTGATCCCTTAACACACCCCTGAAGCCATTTCCGGACATCTAAAGACCAAAATTTCCTGGGGAGCATGCCCATCGACCCCCCCCCCCCCTAAAACTTTGTCTCTCTACCGGCTCCCTTCCGGCCTCCTCCTTTTCCAAAAGTCTGCATCCGCCCCTGAAAGACCTATGAAATACAATCCATTCCATAATGTTGCAGCTGTATTCAGCGCATGTGACATTTGTACCTCCCAGGTACCCACTTATACTCCTATAATTTAATGTACAGAGAAATTTCCCAGTACTGACCAGCAACCCCATTTCATGCTAAATCAGACATTTTTTATAGTCTCAAATTCTTTTCTATAATTTCCTTAGAACACATCCATTCTCAAAACTGAATTTCTCCCGATTTTGAATTATGAACAAAATTCTTTTCATTCCAGAAGGAACTGCTTTGGATAAAGCATGTGCTTGACTGTTATAAAGGGCAACTCCAGGATTAAAATTTCTATGGATAAATCATAGAACAATTATTTGTGACCTAACAGATAAAATTTCACAACATTTGGACAATGCGATAATGCTGAAAAACATGCTGCAAAATGAGTTCCAAATCAAAAGTGGGCAGACTACTCTACTCGAATTACAGTGTTAAAGAATACGAAAATTGAAAATTTTGAAAGGGTTGTGCTTGAAAAACAAAATCACTTTACAAATTTAACTTACATAATCAGAAAGATCAGCCAAATTCACAATTGAACAGGTATATTTTTATATAACCTCTAATACGATTTTCAAACACAACCCTTTTAAAATCCGTAATTTTCCTATTCTTCAGAATTGTGTAATATGAGTAGTAGACCCACTTTTTGGTTTAAGACCTACTTTGGAAAGTGATTTCCTTCATTATTTCATTTTCCAAATGTTGTGAAATTTTGTCACGTCACAATTAATTGAAATTTCAATCCTGGAGTTCCCCTTTAATTGTATACAGATGTTACATTTTCATGTTAAAATGTTTAATTTTTTAGCAATAAGCCAGCTACAAACCATACAGACCACAGTATTTAAAAAAATTATCTATTTCTTTTCTCTTTCAGAGGGCAGTAAGACAACAGGTTGATCTTCCAAATGTGGATGCCGACATTTCTAAGAAACACATGGATCGCTTGTCAAGCAATCTCATGATGGATGATATTGTATAGTAATCAGGGGCAGATCTGGGTGGCGCAGCCGGCTCGCGCACTCATATTATCGCCCCCTTCCTTATATTAGGAGTGCCGGGTCAAAAATTGACCCTAAAAGTAAAAACTAGCCATACATATGGGGCATGCAAACATGCAAATTAAGGAAAAATGAAGGTTTTTTAATGGCTTGTCGAAATACAAAAACCGGGAACAATGACCATCCGAGCCTGGCAAAGTGTTGGATCCTGGATCCACCCCTAGTAACAATATCAATAAATTGAAATAAATTTCAGTTATTACCGACTACATGTGGCTGAAGCCAGGTGGCGCAATCTGGGATCTCTCACATTCCTCGAAAAACATCACCTGTATTCTTAAAACCGACTATAGTCTCGACCTAAAACTTAAAAATGATGTCATAATTTCAATTAAATCCAATGAACCTCGACTAAATTTCAGGGCTCGAAAACTGAATTTACTAGTCGTACCAGGGGTAGACTAAATCAACTTTTTAAAGTTATTTTAAACCTGAACATTTTGTTATTGGTTGGAAAATGTACCCATATTAGCCAAACTCAATTGCAATCTGTTAACATTGATAATGTGCAAATCATGTTAATGTGCAAGGCAACATTAAAAAGGTTAAGTCTTGCTGTTGTTTGCACTTGGACTATTTGAAATGGTTATTTTTACCATAAGCTATGGTAAGACGTAAATTAAACCATACTGAATCAAGGCCATTATGTAATAAGACTCAGGAATATTACCCAAGTTGCGCTGTTCACATTGAACTTTCCAGGCCGGTTAAACTGGCTTGGTAAATTTTACTGAGCACATTTCATTCCTAAAAATTACAGATAGGCAAGGTTAGTTTTACGGAGTAAGATTTTCTAGGCTGTCCATAAGGGACTTTTTTCTGGTCAAACCTGGGAGTTACTATTAAATCTATTCTTTTTTAGCCAATTGGCTAAAGTTAATTAATTTGTTTTAGCTAATTGAATCTGTATTTAGCCACATTGGCTATTACAGTTTAATGATGTAGGTCTGGGCCATATTTTTTATTTAAGTCTTAGCCAAAATGACTAAAGCATGTCTTTTATGATTAGCTAATTTTAAAATGTCTAATTAGCGAATGGTTAAAGTGAGTCCAGCATACCGATGGTCTTTTATAATTGTGAGGCCTCATCAAAAAATGAATGAAAAAAAAACAAACAAAAAATGAGAAAAATGAGTCACATCGTAGGTGGTATCAAATTGAGATAATCACCAAAATAGGTCTGAAGTAAAATTGAGAAATTTTGTTTTATGAGCACTATGGTACTTATATTTCATTATAATATACTTTTTAGGTGAGTTTTTACCCAGAAAAGTTTCCATTATACAGATTTTTGTTTCTGAGATTTATAGTCTTTTAATCATCTATTTTTGATTGCTTTATTTGCAATTTTCTCAAAGTTGTATTTTCATACATGATAACTTCAAATACTCAAATCTTTTTATCTACTTATCAAATGAATGTCATTTAAAGTGTAGATTACACCTTAATTTATGCTTTATTAGAAGATACCCAAAACTCAATTTCAGAGACCTCACAATTGACTGAATTAAGGCTAGTGCAAATGATGCTTTAGTCCCTTAACGCCACCTGAGTTACAACCATCAGATCGAGGTTCAATATATCTTTGCTTATCTGCATAAAATTATTTACTACAATATTATACTGTTTATTTCACTTTAAATGCCAGGCTTTGGCATAAAAATGCACTTTATAAGAAACAATACATACTTCAAGTAATGAGATAAGACGCCATTGTGACACATGATGTCATCATCAGGATAATGGTGATATTATGTCGAAATACTGTATTCAATCCTGTCACGATGGTGTGTATCTCATTACTTAGGAGTATGTATTATACTTTCTTACTTGAAGTTGATTTGTAGATCTTTCGGGTAAGAAACCGTATTATTATTGTATGCAAGATAATGCCATTTGCATATACCACAGAAACTGTGGGATAATCTCCAGTTTTATAAAGCCCTTGTTGGCTAGGAGCAGATATGGTATACTTTTATACCATACGTATATTTTAATGAAAACGTCTAATTGTATTGTGATGTGGCAAAGGTTATATAGTGTGTATTGGAAATGAATTTTCTACTGACACATAATTATATCAGAGAATCAATAAATCAAATTAAATCATAAAATTCCATTCTGGTTCTTTTATTTGCGAAGAAACATTTAATTAATAGAAAGTGTATATAATAGAAAACGAGTAAAACCCCAATTAAGAGCAAGATATCCGTTTTTTGCTTGTCAAATTTCAAACCCAGAATGTATTCGCCGTCGGAAAGGTGGGCCCTTTTTTCTAAGATCATCTGTCATTCAACCTCCAGGAAATACTCATCATAAAACCCAGTAATGAAATTTATTACTTGCCACGAAATTTTAATTTTGCAATATTTCTGCATAAGTTGCATTATATAGATGTCTTTTTAATACCCTCAACTACTCGGTAATTCAGTTTAATTTAGCACCTATTCAACACAATCTACAATATCGTCCGTAACACTTCAGCATTGACAATAATAAAATCAGTACAAGAAAAAGACAAAATCTATAAATACTATCGTGAACATGACTTTAATTTTATTTCCAACGAGAAGATATTGAACTTTCTCCTCCACGGTGAACTCCAGGTATTGTCTCATTCTCTTGCCAACCCAAAGTAATCAACCTTTAGACTTTAAACATTTTTATTTTTTTGTATTTTTATGTTTTTATATTTTAAAAAGAATTGAATAGAGATTAAATTAGTATGAATCACAGCAGGTACCTTGAATCAAGATGTTGCGTTGTTAAAGGTGTTTTGACAAGTTTGGAAGTGTTGACGCCACCTTTGATATCGGATAGGCTGATCTTGAAAAAAGGTAACAGAAACAGAAAAAAATGGAGAATATTACAGATTTTGGATCACATGCTCAGAGGAAATTGAAACACTTGGAGATGTTACCGGGTGTCAATGAGAGATGTTATTGCTAAAAACTATAATCATAAACATGGCGAGTGCAAAGGATTAGAAATAGTTGAGAGACAGAAATAGCTTGATAAAAAATGAAATGAAGGCGAGAATAGACAGGTTATAGACTACAATACTTCTTGAAACGCAGCTCCAGATGTTATTACAGCAAACCTAATACAATGCTACAGTATGGTTTTTTTTTAAATCTCAATTTCTAATTTGTGTTAAGATGTTTTGATGCAAAATATTAGAGTTGTCACTTTTCCATAATCAGGGTACAATTATTGATGTTACAGAATTAAAAAGAAGTCCCCCAACTGGCATAGCAATCACCAGTAAATGCATTATTTTCGTCTTTTTTATGAGATGGAAAAAATGAAAATTGCTCACATTTTGTGCGGGATGTTGCGCAGCGTTTCCCCCGTATTTGTGGGTTGTTCATCTGTTATAAAGAAACTCTTCCGTGCTACTCAAAGAAGGCGTTCTCGGTTTTAACGAGATACAACGTATAAGAAGATACTCTACTGGAATCGCAAAAATAGACATTTTGATAGTCATATATTTTAAAGATTTAAAATAGCTACCCAGTGTATTATAGGGGGAACGCAAAGAAATTGAAGAGTTTTCTCATTGTTAACGAGACAAGAAGCTACCCCATATTAAAGAAATGCAGATGTAAATGTTTTCATCCAGTTAATAAGATTCGAAAGAAGCTACCCGTATAGTGGAGGAATTTTGTTCATCTTATGTCTAAGATGGAAAAGAATCTATCCCCCATTTTCCTACATCGGAACGAAAGAAAATAAATGATTCATCTCATCAGATTGCTGCTCATGTCATTTTGTGTTCGCAAAGGAAAAGATGATTTTTTCATCTAATTTTAAGCTGCGAAAGAAGGTACTCCATGTTTACGGAGAACCGCAAGAAAAGAAGACATTGTGCCAATCTCATTGTGAATTGTGGTATTGTGTACAATAATGGCGGACGCAAGAAAATGCCGGTTTACCTCAATTTTGACCGAGATATTACCGTACGAACCAGAAGGTACCCGCATGCTCAGGATCAAGAAGGAAGAGGACAATTTATCTCAATTAATAAGAAGACAGAAGATTCAGATGTTACCCTATATGACGAGGATCGCGAACCAAAAGTGAGAATTATAATTATATCTTAGTACTTTGTCCACATCAGATTTTAAAATTTGTGACTGGTGACGAATAATAATATTTTACTTAGTCTTTGTTTCCTGTTGGAAAGAAGTCTGTCAATACAGTAGAAAAAAAATAGAATGTAGATTATAGAAGTCCACTGCACTAAACGTAAGATAGCGATGTAATGCTAAAATTATGTTTTGAATGATAATTGTCTTATCCATCTGAGCACGTAGATCAATCTTCCCCAATTTCAAATATCAGTTTCACCCACCTACCGCCTCCATTATTAAAGTATTGTCAACGTTCCTTACCTGTTTGCCATTCTTCAACATTTTGATTGTTACGGTACCTGCATTGTACTGATATTTTCGAATCATATTTTCATTTAAAAAACATGTTAATAAATAGATATTTTGAATATATTAGTGACGTGTCTATTTCTTGGTAGGAAGACATTATCGGGAAGACAGAGAATGGTAAAGATGTTGCTTAATGCCTGGCCCCTCTGTGGTTCCTCCTGCAGCTTTGATGTTCTGGTCGTGGCAGGTCTGGTGGTCTTGGTGCCAATCTACCAATGCTCTGCTTATTCGACAGTGATGGCAGTAAGTTCTTTGTCTTCTCAAAGCTTGGTAATCTCGTTGGTGGATTTTGTTGGCTCTGTTGTGGCCGGTTACTATGTCGGCTGGTGGTATTTTGTTGAACCAAGTGCGTCGTTGATAGCCTCTTTTCAAATGTTGAACGTCGGCCGATGTTATTTTGTAGTAGATGGTATTTACCCTGAGCATGGTTGACAAGCGTGGGCCTGTGGTCGATATCTGGTAATT
>JAOTQE010101163.1:12500-13900 GCA_025631205.1 Nesometra sesokonis
CCCCACCCCCATGTTTTTAGTGAAACCTGTTGCTATCAATTCCTTGTCCGCTCTGGAGAAAACCATCTTGATTCAGCAAAACTCATATCTATCTGGCAGAAGACTCCACAAGACACTAGTGCCAGACATTTTTCATGATTATTGATGCATGTGATACAGGTTCAGCGAGCGCGTGCTCTAATGACGACTGACAGGCGATGATATGTGGGTCACCGGAACGTGTTTTTGAGGTCATGTTTTCATTTTAAACCCGTGTACAAACTACTCAGGCTATGAGCTTGGAAATTGGCGAATATAATACCAACATAATGCCATTTCAGTGTATAAAGTTTTAAATACTTTGACCATTGGGTAGTGTAGCAATGCATCGTCAAAGTACGGGTATTTTTTAAAATGTCCACCCGATCCAAGGGGGACTTTTGACTTTTACAAATATTATTTGAACTTGAAAAACGCATTGTTTGCAAAAATTATCTGTGAAAATTACCTCTCAGATATCCAGAAAACGCATATTGTTTAAAAAATTGTTGAGGACCAGACACCTAAACAAAACACGAATTTTGTCATCTAGCTCCCTCTATCCAGCTCTGCTGGATCCGACCCTGAGGCGTATATAGTTTTAATACATAGCACATAGGACACGTTTTGCAAATTAATTTGCTGATAGTAAATCAAGGTATTATTGAGAATGGACAGTAAATTCTGTATAAAATTAAATATAGCTTTCTGTCTTTATGATCGTTTAGGCTAATTTTTGGATGCAAGCAAACGTCAATAACCGTAATAAAAATATCTATTATCCATCACATGAATTATATGCTAACCCGTTTTGGCGAGTAGAAGACGGCAGATAAACATCCTTGTCAATCCGTATGTCTGTTTGTCTGTCAGTCTGCCATGAATGATCTTTTATTTACAATAAAGTGCCTTTCACATCTGTTCAGGTTCCTTGCGTTTTCAGTTCCAATTCGATGAAACAATTGAATCTCTGTTTTCTCAATGCTAAAAGATGGTTCTATTCACACCTATCATTAACCGGTTTTCAGAAACTGGAACATTTTCTCAGCGTATCAAATCGATCGAGGAGCGATTTTCATTTCGCTGGATCAAAAACTTCTGACTTTTGACCAATCAAATATCAGTAAATCATTCGTGTGGTCGTCACAGTGGCCGTAACGTCAGCGCGATCGTGACAACAGTCAACGGTAACCGGAACAGATGCGAGCAGAATCGACAAAAAATGGAACTGGAACCGGTTCTGAATCAAAAACCGGAACCTGAATAAATGTGAAAGCCGCGTTATGCATGCTAACGTTTTTAAGTTTAATAGGAACTTAAAAAGAAAATACTGTTCATCAGCCATAAATAATAATGTTAACAAACCCACAAAGATTTGGAAA
>JAOTQE010101185.1:1065-13899 GCA_025631205.1 Nesometra sesokonis
ACACTCTAGCCTGTATCCTATAACTTACCCCTCCCAACACTCTAGCCTGTATCCTATAACTTACCCCTCCCAACACTCTAGCCTGTATCCTATAACTTACCCCTCCCAACACTTTAGCCTGTATCCTATAACTTAGCCCTTCCAACACTCTAGCTTGTATCCTACAACTTACCCCTCCCAACACTCTAGCCTGTATCCTACAACCTACCCCTCCCAACACTCTAGCCTGTGTCCTACAACTTTCCCCTTCTAACACTCTAGCTTGTATCCTACAGCTTACCCCTCCCAACACTCTAGCCTGTATCCTACAACCTACCCCTCCCAACACTCTAGCCTGTGTCCTACAACTTTCCCCTTCTAACACTCTAGCCTGTATCCTACAACTTAACCCTCCCAACACCCTAGCCTGTACTTGCCCCTCCCAACTCTCTAGCCTGTATCCTACAACTTCCCGCCAACATTCTAGCCTGTATCCTACGGCTTAACCCTCCCAACACTTTCTAGCCTGTATCATACAACTTTAACCCTCGAACACATTCTAGCCTACAGTATTTCTCTACAACCTAACACTTCTAACAAATTCTAGTTACGCCTTCCACAACTCTAGGGTATGTTCCTACAACTTTCCCCTCTCACTACCCTAGCTAATAGCCCATAACTTATCTTATTCAATTAAATATATATTTAAATTGTTTTTAATGCAGCAAGACCTGGTGTATTGGATAGAGTGGATGCTGTCCTCGATACTGGAAATAAAAACAAGGTGAATATCGAATGGGACCCTGGTGCAGAGCACAACTCACCAATCACTGGCTACATCATTAGAGCTAAGACTGCATACGATGATGATTGGCAGGTGGTACTTCAACCTGACCAAGACCAGGTGTCAGCAAAAGTAGATGTTGACCCAGGAAATACATACACGTTCAGCATGGCAGCTGTAAATGAAATTGGTACGTCGGACTTCAAAGATTCAAGTAGTACAGTTGATACGCCAGCTGGACCACCGCGTGTGAATCCTACGAATGTTGTAGGAAAAGGAAGTACTACAGATACTATGAAAATAACTTGGAATGTAAGTTTTTTTTCATCATTCACTTTCAATATAAGCTGGGGTATCTGAGCATGGCCAGCAGATACCCCAGCTGGGGGTATATAAATAAATATTTTGGAACATATTTAGCAACTTTGAAAACTTGAAGTGTGACGTATCCGTTTTTGTTTTCGTATTTCGTAAATTTGCGAAACCTCACTACTGTTCGTTTATCGTTCGGGAAATCTCTTACGCCTAACCCATTTTTAGTCTATTTGTTGGGGCAACTATCCGTAGTATATAACAATTTGATATGTTGAATAATATTTTGCTATATCATATGACATCCTCTTCCTCCTTACATATTTTTTTATGTTTGCTTTTAAGGTATCTTTTATATCTATTCTTTTATATTCTTTTAAGGTATCTTTTATATCTATTCTTTTGTCTGGCTATGCTATGCGCCATACTCACTAGGATCAATTGTTTCTTAGCGAAATATTAGATGCATACGAAAATTCTTAAATAGCAGCTCATTAACTAAACTAGTCCATGCTCTTATAACATCATGGTTGGATTATTGTAATTCTATCTTATATGGTCTCCATGAAATAAACAAGCTACAACTTTTATTGAACATGGCAGCTCGTCTGGTTTCTCGTACCCATAGATTTGAGCGTATGACACCTGTCCTACGTAAACTTGATTGGCTTCCTAGTAAACAATGCATCATTTTTAAACTTATGCTGATCACATACAAAGCACTAAATAACCAATCACCATCTTACATCTCTGATATGTTAAAACGTAGATCTACATCTTGTAAACAATATCTAAGATCGACAACCAATTCTTCAGTTTTGCTCACCCTTCCCAGTCGTCTTAAAACGTATGGTGATAGAGCATTTGCGGTTGCGGCTCCTAAACTTTGGAACACATTGCCCGATTCCATTCGTCAGTCTTCTTCTGTGAACATTTTTAAGACTAGTTTGAAAACTCATCTTTTTGATTCTTTGTGATTTATTTTGATTTGTAATTAATTAATTTGTCCATTCTTCAAAGCGCTTTGAGACATTCTCTTGTTTGTATTAAGCGCTATATAAATACAATTACATTACATTAGCCAAACTAAAGCTGAAGGTTGCCGATTTTTTTTCTTAGCCAAATGTTTAAAGAATGTTAAAACAGTAAAAATGGGCATAAAATGGACAGTTACTTGGGATTTTAATTTAGCCAATTTAAATGAATGAGTTCATTTTTATTTTAGTTAAATTAAAATTCCAGTAGCCATTGGCAGCTTGGCGAATGATTAGAGTGAATGTGGAAGCTTGCTTCCTTTGAGTTGGGAATAGAAAATTTGCTTGGCAAATGATTGTCATCCATTCAAACAACATGACCACTCCATCTATAGTAGTCTTAAGTTAGCGTAAACGAACTACCTCATCCTTTAAGCACCCAGAACTTTCCCCCAATTCCAAAATCCTAGATGGGCTCTTGATATCCTTTTAGATTTTTGTCTCCCAATTATTTTTTTCTGTAACAAAAATATAAGCTCACTTTTACTGTTCTTACAGCAAATGGATAAATCGCAGCATGGTGGAAATGGTTTCAAGTATAATGTGATGTGGCGTCGTACTGGTAAAGAGGAATGGATGACTGCAGTAATTGATGATTACACAAAAACTGAATACGTTGTTACGGGGGCAACAACATACGAATCGTTTGATATTAAAATAATAGCAGAGAATGATGCAGGAAAGGGTCCAGAGGACGAAGAACCAGTTATTGGACATTCAGGCGAGGATAGTAAGTCAGCAGTTTTTAATTGCCATACTGACACTAGTGTAAGCCCTCTACATTGAACATGGAATCCCAGTCAGTGTGTGATGTGGACATATACCCTAGTATAAGCATACTACATTGAACATAATCCCAGTCAGTGTGTGATGTTGGTATACATCCTAGTATAAGCCCACTAACATTGACCTTGGAATCTCAGTCAGTGTGTGATGTGGACATATACCCTGGTATAAGCCCACTAACAATGAACATGGAGTTCCAGCCAGTGTGTGTGTGGACATATACCCTGGTATAAGCCCACTAACATTGAACATGGAATCACAGTCAGTGTGTGATGTGGACATATACCCTGGTATAAGCCCACTAACAATGAACATGGAGTTCCAGCCAGTGTGTGATGTGGACATATACCCTGGTATAAGCCCACTAACATTGAACATGGAGTTCCAGTCAGTATGCAATGTGGACATATAAAGTATCCTAGTATAAGCCCACTATCCATGGAATCACAGTCTAAGTGATGTGGACACACACAATTTGACGAATCTTGAACTTGCAATTTCAGTTAGGGGTCGATGATGGTATCAGGGGCCAGGAATTTGTGAAGGGGTGTGCAAACTCAGTTGAATTTTAACAACCCCAAAAAAAGTTTTTTTTTTCTTTTCTCTATTTTTACCCCATTTGCACATTTTTCATAGTGCAATTAATTATTTTTTGGTTCATCCTCTGAAGGGGGTGCTCATTTCCACCAAAGGGGGTGCTCGAGGCCTAGATTATCAAATTTGTATCCTAATTTTAGTGTTTTTTCCTTCGGAAGGGAGTGTTCCAGCACCTGAACACCCCACCCCCTTGATATGTCACTGGGTATATAACCAGGTTCCTAAAGAGTGTAAGCTATTTTTGTTTTTAAAAAGTCAAATTTTTGGGTGGGCCTATACCAGAACTGGTGTATTATATTTTAGTCAGAAATTTCCAATATGGCTTACTTTATATATATTTATTAGCCTTCCCAACAGCAAATCTCTGGGGAGGCGATTTATTTTACCCTTGAATACTGCGGTAGACATGATAGCACTGAATTACTGCAGTAACTGCAGTAGACAAATGTTTACATCGGTCCTAATTTTAATTTGCAGAGCCAGGTGCAGCACCTACTGATGTAGTTCTTTCACCAAGTCCAACGAGTATTAGTGTTAGCTGGACCCCTATCCCAAAAAATCAAGAGAATGGAGAAATACTAAGTACAAAGGTAAGAAACTAACCATAATACAACAACTATGCTACTAATTTTATCTAAATACCACTCACAACTCTAATGACAGAAACATTCGTGACATGACACTTTTTCGCGAATTGCTTATGTTAGTCATTTTTGCGACAAAAAACTGTTAAAAATTTGAAAATAATTAAGTATATTATTATTGCATATGTTTAAAAAAATTGTCAATAAACTTCAATGTGGGTTAGGCCTATCCAAGCTTTTGCCATGTTGCAGCCAAGCCAGGCTATCCAACACAAACAACAATGGAAAGCCAACACAAATCATGATATGCATGATAAGCCTACTCTCGGGGTTTTCCCACAATATTGCATGGTAGTTTTTGTCTTTGGTATCTGAAGCTGAGAGGTAAATAGAGCAAAAGTTTCAACTTTGTTTATTTCAACATTTTGCATCATGAAAGTTCCATGAATTTTAGATCACTTGCGAAATTTGTGAACGTCTTATACATGCGAAATTCTCCATTTTTACAGTACTTCCTTAGGCAGTTAACAATGTGCATCTGGCAACCATTATTGAGTAACTTGTTGTCCGAGGCAAAGTTAGTCCATAAACAGCCATTTTTTATATATTTGTAAAGAGTCTTATATAAGGACAAGTAGAATCTATTTCAGGGTACCAAAATTTGTAAATAGGTTGACTGACTAATTTAAAATTTGTAAGCTCTTCAAATTTTCTATCTGTTGTGGAAAATTATGTATTACATGCTAACCTAACTATCTACATACTTACCTACATATCTACCAACATACCTACCTTCCTTATGTAGGTAGCTAGATACTACTACTGCTTGCTTACCTACCTACCTACCTACCTATTCCCGTCTTACCTACTTCCCTTCTTACCTACCTAGTAGTTAGCTAAATACTACTACTACTGCTGCTTACCTACCTACCTACCTACCTACCTACCTACCTACATACCTACCTATTCCCATCTTACCTACTTCCCTACTTACCTACCTAGTAGTTAGCTAAATACTACTACTACTGCTGCTTGCTTACCTACCTACCTACATACCTATTCACATATTACCTACTTCCCTTCTTACCTACCTAGTAGGTAGCTAAATACTACTACAACTACTGCTTCCTACCTACCTACCTACCTTCCTATTCCCATCTTACCTACTTCCCTTCTTACCTACCTACCTACTTAGTTGATAGGGCTGTAAACAAATTTTTCTAAGTGAAATTTAACTTCTTTATGTAGATCTTTGTTAAAAAGGGTGTAACAAATGAAGGAACTACATGCCCAAGTGATTCAACATCATGTGTTGTTACTGGTTTAAAACCAAATACAGAGTATGATGTGGTTCTACGAGTGGAAAATAGCAAAGGTCTTGGACCACCTAGCAACACTGTCAGCACAACCACTCCGGAGGGAGGTAAGATAGAAGTTTTCAATCTAATTCAAATGTTGAAGTTTCTCTATAGTTTATGATTCAGCTCCGAAGTCTCCTGGATTGTTCTGAAATCTCCAGGAATTTTGGATAATCTTCTGGGCTCCTGGAATTATCAAATTTTCCCCTAGACTTTAATTTTCTCCTGGAAATTCTTCAGGCTGTGTGAATGTTTACAGTTAGAGCCTAAATTTGCCTATTTTTTATTTTGAACATTGATTGTCAGTGAACAACTGTGGAGTGTAGCAATTTTTTTGGTGAAAAATAATGGCATATTTTAACTTTCAAAAGACATCAGAAACTATGATTTCACAATTAGCAACGTGGTGGGCTTTTAAATAAGAGTATTTGTACACATGTTAAGAAGGGTACACATTTACATTCAGAGCCAAGCCAAAGGAGGCACAAGTCGGGAAAATTGAAAATTGAGTTTTTATTAATTATAAAACTACACATTATTACCTTTAAAATTCAAAAACAATCAGTTTTATGAACATGTGTATGATATACATAGGTGTATAGGTATGAACAATCGAAGTTCGAACATTTAAAATCTATGTTTCAAGAAAGCTGCATTTGAAAATTGTTTATCAGTATACATTTACTAAGCAAGGCCATTTTAAATTGCATTTTTTAAACATTTTTTATCTATTGTGGAAAACTAGCATTTGCAACTTTTGTCTCATTTGGTTTGGCTCTGCCACAAATAAGAGTACTTGTACACATGTTTAGAAGGGTACCCTTTGAAAAAATAACACCCTCAAACAAGGTGGATCTACCATGTTAAATTACTAGAAAGATCCACCAGATTTAACTTGGTGGTTTTGCCATGTCACACCTCTGTTTTGATTTTTCTCAACAGCACCCAGTGAGGTTCAAAATTTCATGGTGAATGGGCTGTCCGATACAATGAAGCTGACCTGGGCTGATCCACTCAAACCAAATGGAATTATACGAGGCTTTAAAATCAAATATAACAAAAGTAAGTAATTGTTTTAATACATTAATTGTGAACTCGCAATGTGTATGATGCTGAAATCTATTTGCTAATGAGTAGGTCATCGTCCATATCCCAGGTCTACCACTACCCTGCCTAAGTGGCACAAACTGCAATCTCAATATGTTAAATTAAATCTATGGCCATGTTTCCGCAGGAAAAAATTATCCGATAAATTATCGCGACAACAAAAATTATCGTACAAAAGTGCTGCAGAAACGGGTGTTTAACCTATTCTGACGTAATAAAATTATCCGATAATTATCGGATAATATTCCGATAATTATCCGATAATTTTTTACCTTTGACACGGGGTCAACCTTGATCTTGTTTTTGCAACGATTTCACCACAGTGCAACCGGGGTGCCACGCGAGGGAAAAAGGGAAGCTGCCAAAAAATCACCAGAAGTTGTGGACTGACAATGCATTGTGGTCTACACTGAGTTTGCGCAGTTGCATTTTTAAATTGATTTGATTGGATGATATTTTATCGGATAATCCAATATTTCTGCAGAAACTCAGCCTTTGATGTTTTCTTTCAGTTAATGGACAGGTGGCCGGAGAAGAGGTTTCAGTGAATGTAGAACCTGATACGTATGAATACATTGCAAAAAAATTAGATCCGGGAGAGGAGTACTCTGTTACAATCCGTGCTTACACAAATGCTGAACCGGGTGCAGAGGAAAAGCGGGGACTGACATTGAGACCCAAGGGCAGTAAGTAATCAAAAATCTGTTTAAAAAAAAAATCAAAGCCTGTTTAACCTCCCTTTGGTATCCACCTCTTGTAAATGACCATGTGCCTTCTATTATTTAATTGACACAATTGGTCAGGGATTACATTAGAAGCATTGCACTATAAAAAGGAGGGTGCTCAAACCCCACCCCCCCCCTTCCAATACGCCACTGTAATTAACCATAAAGGGATTGTTACCATAACAATGATTGTGATTTTAGTCATCTACTGTATAAGGCGCTATATAAATCGAACTACATTACATTACATCTAATTCTTTTAATTAAACTAAAAGTCAACAAATTAAAGCTTAAAATTACTGAGCTAACAAGAAAAACAAGTTTTAAAAGTAAATCTCTATAAAGTTTCATAGCAAATAAATTCAAGACATTAAGACTGTCCGATAATTGTTACATTATGCACAGTCTTTAATTATAGGCCATTGCTATACAGCAGTCTCAGCAGTTTGCAGTCTTAAATATTAAAGCCTGCTTGGAGGAGGCTATAAATATATTGGGAGTCGCACGCCCTTTTGACAGTCGCACGCCCTTTAGGCGACAGTGGGTTTCCCGCTTTTGTGGCTCCCGAACCGGCACGCCAAATGAATAAAATAAAATGGACAAAAATACTCAACGCTGCCTTAGGAAAGACTGTTTTATAGCAATGGTCTAACTGAGGTGACTTTGCTAAGATTGTCTGTGTTGAAACCAGCTTTATTCTGTAAGGTAAGACTGCCAGTTAAGACTATTTTTTTATCTTCTGCCTATAGTCTCATCTGGTCTGTAATACTCTTCCAGCTAATGAACTAATACTGTTGTAACTAAATTACTGCAGTAACTGCAGCAAAATAATTTTGACATGGTTCTTTGTTTTTTTTATTGACTAGCACCAACTGCAGTGAATGTTGATTCAGTCGGTTATAATTCAATTGATACTGAAATCAGCATAACATGGCCACCCAACCTAGAAGGGCCTGCAGCCTCAAGATTTGTAGTGGTCTACAAAAAGAAAGATGGTAAGTAAAATTAATTGTTTTTAACACGTTGACTGCCAGACCCATTTTCCTGTTTCATTCCTATGTGCCAGAACAAGTTTACATGTACAAATGTAGTTTTTTAGGTTTTATTTTGTCACATATCCTCAAAATAGCGTGTCTAATATTTTGGCGGGAAAATATTAGGTGACGAGTATACTCGTCGTTGGCACTGGGAAAGAAATGTTCTTGCCTATGCCAGTGGCGAGTTTACTCGCCTGCATTGGAAATACGATTGTTATGTACAAAGGGCGCCACCACATTTTGTAATAACACGATAAAGACTTGTATTCTATTTGTAATCTTTTAAACTGCCTGCAATAAAACACAACAAACAAACAAATGTTATTTCAACATTATCGTCTAGGTGTCTCTTCCCTGAACTACCCATGAAGAGGCTGTAAGTTTACAATGTACGCATGTGTCGTGAGCAACGTTATAAAGGTACACTGTTTTTGACGAGTATACTCGTTACTAGCACACACAGCAAAACCCAGTTGGCTAGTATACTCATCGCTGGCAGTCAACGTGTTAAGCTGCACCATGGTCAGCATGTGACAGACAAGACACTCATTCCTGAAGATGGCATAATTTATGTTGAAATATTGAATCCTGTCACGATGGCAGAGTTGAATAATAATGTTATTGTTTATGATTTTTTCCCATGTACAATACATTTTTAACATTATAAAATAAATTTAAATAAACTTAATTTGTAACAATTTCATTTGTTTATTCAATAGAGTCTGATGCTTCAAGTAAGTCAGTAGAAATATCTGCATTTGAAGATCCACTAAGTGTTGAATTGTTAGACTTAGATCAAGGCACAACATACGAGGTCACGATAGACGCTATAAATGATGCTGGAATAACATCTAGTGATCCTATCTTCATAAAAACTAGTGGAACAGGTAAGAAACTAAGAAATTAATCCGGGATTGCAAATCATCGCCCTTTTTTACTATCTATAGAATAAAATTATCGTTTAGAAAGTTCTAAAATGTCAAAGTAATTGCGGTTTAACCTCCTGTAAAAGAGGTGACTGCTTACGAGAGGTTTGGCCCATGGAGGGCTAAAAGTATAAGGGCAAGAATATGTGTGAATTTATTTCTATTGTCTTTATCACTAGACGAGCTTTACTGCTTTACTATTAAGTTAATAGTCAATAGTTTTTGATTTATATTGCACCTTATACTTAATAGTTTTAAGGCGCTGTGGACTAAATGCTACACATTCATATGATTTTCTACTCCCCTAAGGGTCACGTCATATCATGCAGCAAGTACTGACTTGCACTTGCGTCCATTTGTCTGTCCACAGTAGGGGTAATGTATAAACCAGTACATTGGGGTAATCTCCTATTGGTCTTGAAAGGTGTAGTGGGTTCTTTATAGTGCACACGTGCCGTATGTGTACACTGGGCCTACGGTTTATAGTCCTTATCCGAGAAGACCACCACCAGAACCATGGTGTGAGCGGGTCTCAAACCCATGCTGTTGTTATTGGTAAGGTTCCTTAACCGTTCGGCCATTTATTTATTATTTATTTATTTATTATTTATACTGGGTGACCCCTTCAGTCCTAAAAATAGACTGTTCTCCCAGAAGGCCCAGTGTACACAAAACATACGACTCGCACAAGTATAACAAATTAAAACAAATCCTCTTTATCAATATTTTTTTGGGTAGGTCAAGTTTGAGCGATATGGAGAGTTTTTTTAGCCACAATTATGAATACATGTCTGGGAAACAATGATTTTGTTTCCAAGAAACTTGACCAAGTGTTGTTTTATTTTCTTTTGCAGCTCCTGTTTCTGCTGGAGGTTCAACAATACAGCCATGGTTGATTGCTATGATATGCATAGTCCTATTTCTTGTATTAGTTTTACTACTCTTATGCTTCATAAGAAGTCAAAAAGGTGGAAAATATAATGGTAAGTTAAAAGGGATTTAAAAATTATCAACAAATATATGTTTGTACTGATATTAATAATTTCTACTTCATACCTGTTGTAGACCATTTTTAAGTGTTTTTGGTGTGGGTAAGAAAATCATCTTAAAAAATAATTTTTTTAGCAAGAGAATGAAATGGTGGGAGGGCAAGATTCAGGTGAAAATGGTCTATGATACCAACCCTAATACACTTGGTGGTCCTATGCATCTTCAATTTCTTATTTGTAATCCTCCTTCCATACTGGATATCGTCAAGCATCATGTTACTCGTTCCTGTTTGATTGCTAAATGTTAACAAATGTTAAATAATCCCCAAGACTAGGATTTTGTCGACTTACAACTTTCATGTTAAAAATATATATTTCAATTTAATGTGACCTAACTTAGTAACATTTTAAACCCATTTCTTCTCTTTAAATGTATGAATATTACATGTTAATTTATGTGTGAGTAAATAAATGCTTAGATTTGCTAGTAAATTAGAACATAAAGGTAAGTATTTCTACCTGGTTCATTGTCAAGTAGTTTTGCTCAAATGCACTGGGGTGCCAGGATTTCCCCCACAGCAGGGCAATTCCTGGAGGCTATTTTCGACAGGAAGGACACCCCCGACAGGGAGGGCACCACTGATAAGAAGGTTAAGGTTTAGGTGGGCGTAATCCCAATTGTCAATTTGACAATAAAAAAAAAGGATCTGCCTTATTTTGCGTGCATTTTAGGGCGTTTGGGGTATTGAGGACTCAGATGGACCTTGAGAACACCCTATAAAGCAAATTCGCCCCATAACAAAACCTACAATTCCTCCCTGACAGGGGGCAAGGGTCCCCTGACGAGTTGGCTCCATCCCCCGTAGCGCCACCACTGTGCCTTGGTAATCCCAATAACACATTTTTCCTTTTCTTTGTAACTTTTAATATTGGTTCAATCTAGTCTCAGATTCAACTTGAGCCAGCCTTGAAATGGTTGTTGCTAGGCCTGTAACCAGTTTTTATAGAGATGTCTACCCTAACCATTTCTAGAGCAGTGTTCTCTTCAGAATATTGCTCAAGGATCATGGCACGCCAATCCAACAGCCCCCCCAACCCCAGGGCCCTCTTACCCCGGCGCAACACCTCCCGCCCTAAGGCATGCCTTTGTAGAATTTCTGCAGTGAGGAAATTTTTCAGTTAAATAACCTGGAAATAACACTGATTACAAAATAATTCCCTCCTCAAAAAAATTGTTTAAAACTTGATATTTAACCTAGAATTTGTCATTGATTTAATTGCTAAGAATAGACATCTGGTTTGTTTCAAATGAACAATTATACTAAATTTTTGTACATTTTCAAGTACATTTGACAAATTTTCCAAGATTGTGTTGTTGATTTTAAGTGTCATGGTGGACCTCCCAAGCATCATGGTCAACTGCCAAGCGTCACGGTGGACCTTTTAACCTTCCAAGCGTCACGACACCGTGATCCTTCAAGGGCCTGGGGAGAACACTGCTAGAGGTAATCCCTCTCCAGCGAATTACCCTTCCCTCCAACCCATTTTTTTAATGGTATCCTACCTAACCATTACCTAAAATCTCTTCGGTGTTTTCTTTCACCATAAACTATATCTTTGAATGATTACAAACTGCAAACGTTATCAAATTTACACTTCACTTGTGAGTTGTATGGCTGATTAGTTAAAACATGGAACTGTGAACCATAGTAAAAACAACAGCAAGGTTCCTGGTTGTGGAATAATAAGGATTGTAAACTATAAATCGTAGGCCCAGTATACATAATGGCTCATGTGAACTATAAGTAGGGTGTACCCCTGTGTACTTGTCCTTACGCGACCCCTGTCATGGAAAGAAAGATGTGCGCTTATGTAGTAGCTGCAGCGTCTAGTCCACTCTGCGCTTTGAATTGCCACAATATAAATGTTTGTTAATTATCATTATTATTATTATTATTAAAAACTTAAGCCCTGAACCTCTTTAAACCCTTATGTGACCTCCTTTAAAACATATTTTGAACCTCCTTTAAAGGATGCTGATTATGAACCAGGTGACCCTGAATAAATATTGTAATCACAATTAATAGCAAATAATTTTTCTGATAACTTTTAAATGATTATTGTAAATTAACAAAATAAAAGTAATATGTACATGATGTTTCCAAATGGTAACAATGGTAACAATGAATTGTCATCAGCTTGTAACTGGTAAACAGTTGTCAGGTAGAAAGTATACAATCAACTCAGGTGTTGGCATTTAACTTGGTTGGCTAAGGTGGTGTAGTAACTGTCTGGTGTGCTAAAAATGTAAACTCATTGGTCCCTTGTTTCGACGATAGATGGCGACTCTCCTTGTTTTGGTTGGGTTGAAATACAAATGCACCGTCTTCCAGATGAGATGTTAAACCATTGGTCGTGTGTGTAACATGATTCTTGTGCAAGTTAAAGAGCGTATGATACATTTTTTGGTAAAATAGGGTATTAGTGAGGTTTCGCAAACTTACGAAATACGAAAACGAAAACGGATACGTCACACTCTAATTTTTTAAAGTTCCTTAATGTGTTCAAAACTATATCAGATTTTCTACCTATAAATTGTTGATGATCGTCGTAAAA